>JAQFXM010000256.1:0-59187 GCA_034693345.1 Entomobrya multifasciata
GCGTGCTGGAAATAGGAACGAAGGGGTGAAGTATGGAGCTTAACTTTTGACCAACTCTTAAAGATATTTGATTTTAACGATCACTATAATGTCTACTAGAGACTTTTATAGTGTACGACGTACACTAACGGGTATCTAAAGCGTGCTGGCCCATTTGCTAGTTTGTAACTAAATAGATAATTTTAACCAATTTGTATTCAACTATTTTTAATATAAGTGAAAAATATTAAGAAACCGTGAAAGGGTAAGAGTTGTAGTTGCTATGACATAATATTTTAGTAAAATTTTTAATGTAAATATTTTTTAATGGTGCATATCTTGTAAACATAATTACTTTTATTTTCATAGAACCTGAAGAAGGTTTAATAAATCCGAAACCGGTAGTTCCAGCGGTACAAGATACAGTTTTGATTGTGTTGTTCTCATTTATTTATACCAAATCATCCAATTTCATTAAACTCATTTTTATCAAATAAACTGTCAACTTGTCCCTCTGAACAAAAGATATGCAAAATATTAATATGAGAAAACGGCACTAAGCAATCATTAAATGACCCACAGGTACATCAAGTAGATGAATTACTAACGACTGTAAAATATTTAATTTATGGTTTCATTACAGGCACCAACTTTAATGAATTAGTCGTTTTAAAACGATTAAAAGACAATTACAATCTGTGTTTGTTATTATGTCATATATTTTTACCTTATTTTGTCATTCGGTTTGATCCTGATAGTGAGATCTGAAAATATTTGCCTAATGTACTAACATTCAAAACAAATTATGCAAGAATATGGGGATGGTATGTTTTCATGCTTGCTCTGTTGTTCTAGTTTAAAAAACCTTTTCGAGATCATTTCAAAGTGCATTTATTTTAGATTACCTGATAAGAGTTTTCAATAAAAAGTATCCATCCAATCTAGTTAAAAATATTCAAAGTTGACTCTGGGGGTGCTAAGTCAATATGAGTACTTTCTAACAAAATATTTTTAAAATTTTAAAAACCATCGCTTTCCAACGTTCCATGCTTAAATAAGCTTAAGGTAACATTTGACCATTCATATGATTTATTATTTATAAGTTAATAAAACTGAAAACAAATTTTAATGCATAATTGTAACAAGAAAACGAGTTGTTTCATTTTCAGCTTGTTAAAGCCCTTCCATGAAACTTTGTTTCGTCGTGCCTTTTGTGATTCCAGCAAGAGTCTCTACACCAATTTTTATACTTGCTTATATCGTCAAGAAGACATTTTCGGCGCCTGAAAATACATTTAAAAACACACGCTGTTTACCTAAACTGTAATGGTTGAAGTTTTAGATAATCCTTAGTATTTATTCATAAAACAATTTAAAAAATCTTATTTTGGTATTCTTTTGGTATAATTCGATTTATTTTCAAAAAAAATTATTAATTTCTGTGTCTACGTAATTTTAGATTTTTTTGTTGTTTCTTGTAATTTAATTTTTTAAATGCCTTCGGAATTTTACGCATGGTCCTACGTAAATTTTTATGCTTTGCGTTAAATATGATTCGATTTGAAACAGATGTATCCATTCAAATATTTTTATTATTCACTTCATTAAAAGCTTTTAATATAAATCATGTTCATATTATTAGTATCTCCACAGAATATTTACTTTAATTTCTTATACAACCATACAAGGTAGTTACAAAATTTATCCTGGTTTTAAATTGCAATAAATTAAATCGATGTTTGCTCAGTTCACTTCCGGTCAAGTGGTATAAAACTAAAGAATGTAATATGTAGCTGTAATTAAAACTGTCTCAATGTCTACAAACAAACAATCAATTTTCTAAATACGAGATTTAATTTTTGGAGAATGAATGTACACTATACTATAAATACATAAAGAGGTTTATATACATAAAAACTAAAAATAGTCCAAATAAAACGTCATTAAACTTTCAGTCTAAACTTAGTCTGCGTCATGGACTACGACAATGATATATTTACACAATTTACACGTACAATTCATTTAATAGTTACGCTATTTAACTTAAACCTAATGCCAATTTTCATCTGTATTTTTTTCTGACTGAGTGACACAAGACAACATCGTCTTGTTCACATGCAAATGTAAAAATTGCTGATCTTAAATCAAAATTCAAAAAGCATGAATCTCGAAATACGTCGTCACCAGAGAATATACACTATACTCAATAGAATTATAACTTTTATTGTTTCAAAATGAGAAAAAAGTATAAATATAATAGTAACATGCTAACATATATTCAACTTGGGTGTCGAATTAATTTCTGGGGCTTGTAATCAATCGAAAGTAACATATTTTTTTCCTAAATTACGAGCTGGAATTTTTTCTGGAGGAAGATCTTTCATATTCTTTGGAAGATGATGAGTTTGATGACTTGTTTTTGGAATGCTGATGCGGATGACTGGTTGAAGAAGTAACAGATCCATTCGCTTTACTCTGAATCGGCGGGAGTAAAGGGGAAGGGGATCTCGAAAGGGTTGGTGCTGGAGAGGATGATTGTCGTTTCGTACGGTAACGTTGGGATTGTGCTCTAACAGGCGATGGCGACCTAGATGGGGAACGAGATTTCCGAATTCCAATGTTCGCATTGTTGTGGTTATTGTATGCCGCATATTCTTGCAATTGTTGTTGGTATAACTTTTGTAAATGTTGGTGGTGGAGAAAATTGTTGGAACGATTTGTTTCCTCCGTTTCACTATCGCTCATGTCTACCAACTCGGAGGATTCGGAGCGTGCCGGAGATGAGGATCGGCTGCTTCTTGCGGCATCGTCATGATGCGAGTGAATACTATTATTGTTGTTGTTATTAAGACAATGATTCATTGGGACTTTGTGGTTGTACAAAAGTCTTTCCATGCTGAGGTTATTGGGTTTATTGGATGCACATTTGGAATTGGTGTTTCCGTTGTTGATCAGATTAAATGCAGAGTGTTCACCACCCATGACCAGTGGCAAGGGAATAGTGGCTGTTGGGGAGTTGAGATGGTGGTTGTGTGGAGGAACTAAAGACAACGCCTCCGCGGCTGCCTGCATCGCTCCCGCCATCACTGCTGATGAGTTTTGAGGGAGGGGAAGGAAACGGCTGGTTGGTTGACCTGTTGCCGCAGCCGCCGCTGCCGCTGCTTGGAGAAGATGATGATGAGCATGTGTCACGGAGGAGAGAGGATGAGGATGGTGGGAGTGGGGGTTGTGCTGGGCCAAGGGATGGTGAACCACCCCAGAAGAGCCCTGGCCCCCCTGGGCCATGGAAGAGATGATGGGCGTCGTGGAGGGAGAATGGTCTGAGTCCTGGCTGCCTGAATGGTTGGTGGTGTTGTGATGGTGAGAGGAGTGATGTTGCTGTTGCTGGTGATGATGAGAGGGAGGGGGTGATGGGGAAGTAGTGTCCTCCGGGGATTGTGGGCCACCCTCCTCCTGGTAGCTGAGTGGAGATGTCTTTCCATGCATTCCGAAGGGCTTCATAAAATTCATCCTTTGATGGCGTCTCCATTTTGCCCGTCTATTGGAAAACCAAACCTGAATTGCAGACAAAAACAAATAAAAAACGATAACGGCAACCGTAATCTTCTTTCCATTTACATCCAAACTGAGGAAAAAAAAAGTCTGTCAAACAAATCGAGCAAAACAAAAACAAACGAAAAAAAATCTACATAAAAAATGCAACAAAGTAGTAAAAAAATCAGCAGACAAAAAAAATAGTGCATTCACAGACAATATACAAAAAGTTATTTTAAAAGTTGCTCTTGTGCAAAAAAAAAAACAAATACAAAAAATAATAATCAATATCTCAGCAAACATGCAAAAAAAACTAATCAATACAAAACAAGGATTTCTTTTTCAGATTAAAAAACTGCTTTTCATTTCATTCAATTTTGACTTCTCTTTCTCTTATTCTTTTGATCAAGAAAATATGTTAATTTCGTTTCTTGCTTAATTTGAACTTTGGTTCGTCTTTACTGAACAATGTTGGAAATGGAAAGAGATTATTGCTAAATTGCCAATTATAGAAGAAACGTATAACTAATCTACAATACTGCTAATATAAATGTTAATCAGGAAAAATATCCAAGTACTACTTCTACACCAACAACAAGGGGAATGGGGAAGCCATGCAGTTAATTATAGCCCACAAGCAGCAGTAATAAAATAATAGTAAAATAGCAGAAGGTCAAAAACATAAATCTTAACATCCCCATTTGATTTTAGTTGGTTATCTTGTTAGTCAAAACTTAGCCATTAAACAAGGGACCTGCAAATAAAAGCCGGAGCCAATTGACTTGGATCACAAACTGACATACTTTCGATATGCATAAGTTCAGATAGCACCCCGAAAATAATTTTGTATTTCTGACTTAAATGCCCCATTAAAAACTAACAGATATCTCACGTTTAATAATAGCATTGTAATTATTGTAAAATGTTTTATTTGCAAAAGGACGACATTATTTATAGCATGTTCCAAATAGCCCCGAGAACTTGCACTTGCAAGCTTGCATACATGTGACATGGATAAAAACATGCAAACTAGATGGCTTACAATTTGCCAGGCGACAAAGGACTGCTTTGCTACTTGCTGCATTTTTTTGGCTTTGCAATTCGCAGTAGGATGCAAAAGTGGTGCGGAATTTATGCGGATAATGTACTTCACACAAATCGAGCTTCTTTTTAAAATGACGCTATACCGGTGCGGTGTTCTTGTTAATCTATCATTAAAGGCATTGTTCCCTCTTATTTCCATTTTTTGTCATTTCCCCCCGAAAATATTGTATTTTTAATGTTTGGTTTCATTTGAAATAATTCTATGGAATAACTTTGGTTCAGGTGTCGGGTGGTTGTGCTTTGCTGGTATAGATTTCCTAATGTTATATTCCTGTCTTCATTGCATAACTTGCATAGTTTCTGTATTAGTGCTGTTTGAAACCACTGCACTTGTAATATTATTAATATGCTGCCATTGTCCATGTGTGACTATCTAAATCTTTGAATCGTCTTGATGCTCTTCTATTCTTGTAACATCCAAGACAAGTTAACCTACCTCCAACTGCGATAATCATAACAAATAGGAAATAATCAAGATATTTCCATTTCCACAGACTACGCTACTTTTGTCGTGTCATCATCATCATCATCCCCGACAAAAAATGAATTGACATTGATGGCGGTCGATGGTGGTGTAAAAATATCTCTTTAAAATGCAGATATGTGTAAGATGATGATATGAAACGCAACATCTCGACTGAAACAAACAGGTCACGGATGTCATCTTAACTTGACTAGCCAAGACATTTTAGAATTTAACATGCACAAAGCTTTCACTAAAGTTATTTATTGCCTCTGCTATTATGTGATGTTTTCATGATGTAACTATTGTTGCTAGAGTTTAATCTGACTTTTGAATGAAACCATCCGTTATACATAAACCTTGAAAAGGAGGCCGACGCTATGCGACTGACCGACCGACCGTGAGGTATCAAATGGACCGTTACAAGTTGTTGTAAGCTGTCTTTCGGGGGATACATGCCGTGGAGTTAGATTTGTCATGGAATTAGTTTTAAAAAGGCGTGAAATAAAAATTGCTATAATCTCCAACCAAACAGGGAAGTTAGCGTGAAAGAGAAAAGCTTGAATAAATTGTATGAATGAATGAATAAAAATGTAAATTAATTAAGACAAATTATTAGATTAGCAGTTAGCTCTCAGCTTGTATAAGTTGTTATCTAAATGGGTAATTATTAATACAGACAGGAAACAAAGCAGCTACAAACTAACTACTTAGATATATTTTTTTAGCGTTCCGACGCTACTTTTAGCACAAAAGGCTATTCACCTGGACTCTGGCTTCAGATAAACTTGTCTTTGATGCTAGTCTCTCTCTCGTTGTGACACAGGGATAGTGTGACTTTTGAAACTCCTTTTCCAACTCTTGCAACTGCTCAGGGGTAAATGTTGTACGGTTCCTGCGAAATTTCGGTACTTCTCCGTCACTGTCTGTGCCACTGATTGCACCACTCAAAGAGGCATCCTCAGAGTTTCTGCTTTCCACTTCTAAAATTTCAAAAAAAATCAAAGTTTTATATTTATTTTACTTGACAAATAAAATCATTTACAAAATCTCTAGCTTATAACCTTAAAAAATAGATAGTTACTTATAAAGGGTACAAAAAACCCAAGAAAGAAAAGACCCATTCTTTTTGCTTCAGTGAAACCAGTGAATGATTTTTTTTTCCTAAACTAATTATCCAAATGAAAAATGATTCCCTGGTTTTATTGTATGAAAGTTGATTGACTTTGACTGGTTTACTCTTCTGTTTCTATTAATTTGACAATCATTCTCTTTTCTCTTCACACCATTTCATTCTCACTGCCTTGTTATCTTTTAAATTATTATCATACTGTGCTACATTACAAAAGCTTGCCTCTGGTTATTAATCTAAAAAGCATCATGCCTCTATTTCATGTTCACATCATCTACTCAGAAATCAAAATCAGGCACATCATCATGTATTGTTTTCTTTCTCTTCTTTTTCCTTTTATTTGAGAAATTTAACAAACAAGACAAACAGTAAATACCCCCTGTCATCCCAAAGTAGGTCCATGCTTACGCTACTGTATTGCTCCATTGTTTAAATACAAGAAAGAATTTTTCTTGATTTCATTTACTTTTTTTTACAGTCTACTTAACCAAGTCAGTCAGTAACTTTAAAAAATTGGAGGAAAAGTAAATTATGATTAGTAAAATCTATCCATCTCCTTGTCTACCTTAGAAATGATGTCGAAGAAAGTATGTGAATGCTTTAGAAAAAAATTCTTTGTGTTTTTTTTCTCTACGTGTCCATCAACAAAAGAAAAGAGCACCTAAATAACTATCAACTGAAAAAGTATATGTGTGCACACGCACACGCATAAAATATGTGCACATTTTGTACTATCGTAATTTACAGCAGGTGTCATGTAACAACACACAGCTTCATGACTCATCTAATTTTTAGATATAAAGAATTTGACTACCCTTTTGTATCACAGTATCATCCAAAAACTCCAATAATATGTACCATCAAAGAAATATAAAAAACTTTAGCCAACCTGAAGTAGTCAAGTAGTGCTAATAAGATTGCTTTTAATTTTTTGTTGTGATTTGGGTTTTAGGCAGGTTAGTAGACAGAGACATTCCACATTATTGCCATAAAGATGCTATGGCTACGCTACAACTGCTACGTAAAATTATTAATAGTAAATATGCAACGGCAACATCATCAAAGTCATCCGGGGATGATCTTCGTCTTCGTACACTGCTTCATCTTGTCATGCATGCTATTAAACCAGCGTCATTTATTTATTACCAATCAACCAATTCAAATCAATTCCTCTAAAAAATCATCTAAGCTATCATCTTGATGATCGTGGTGGCGTGCCTCACTGCAAGTCCGGTGTTCTCGTGCACAAAACCTAGTTATTCTCGTGTAATGCAAAGAGCTATGTTTCATAATTAATTTTTTATTCACTTGGCTGCTTATACTCGTCCAAACAGATTGATCAGTTTAAAAATAGTAACTTCACATCTCATCATCTCACGAAGAAGCCAAGAAGAGTGAGTATGGTTATCTATCTATCATTTTATTACTGGGTGACGTGCTCGCTGTGATCAACAAGACTTGGTTTGCTTGCACGTACAACACGACCATGACGAATAAAAGAAGATGAGTGTAACATTTTTTAATGTTATTAAATTGAGTAGACTGATGAGCGTGTAATAATGGGACTAATGCGAGGAAGATGATGATTGTGGTTATGCCATACCACCAAGTTGGTGTCTGTTGTCTTGAGTGTCAGGTAAAGAAAATGGGATTTTCATATCCGTCAGCAATGAGCATCGAATGTCCCCGAGGGAAAAAATAAACATTAACGTGAATAAGGTGCTCGTCATTATCATCTTCATGCTTTGAAGATTGCATATTTTGGATCAATTCTCATTACCATGCCAAAATGAAGTGAATAGAAAAGCGTGACATGCCATTATCATGATTATCGTGTATTATTTTTTTGTATCTTAAAAAAACATTTGCCATTACCATGTTTTTCTCGAATGGTTGGACTTTCAGACGATGAGGGCCTCGTCGATGACGTAGAATGACTTCCAGGGTGAGAGAGATCGGAACTGGTAGGCAGGGGAAGAACTCCTCCACCTGCGGTGGCTGCTGATAACCCTGCTAAAGCGGGATGGTGATGATGATGAAGCGGAAGTGTGGCTCCTGCGCCACCAGTGGCACCTGTACCCCCTCCTCCCTGTCCGCCACCACCTCCACCGCCACCCATATGAGCTGGCCATAAATGTGCTGCAGCTGCTGCTGCCGGCCATGGAAATGCATAAGGATGATACAAACCCGCGTAACCTCTGGCAAATTCTGCTGCTGCTCTTTCAGCGGCCCTGTTTCGCAAAATCCGGTTGATACTGGAAACACTGGGTGCTGTGCTGTTGGTGCATACACCTGAAAGAAAAATCATAAAAAATATTATATACCTGCATAAAAATATGCATAATAAATACTTTTATTGCATTGCAAGAGCAATTAAGAAACTTTTTTTTATATTACAATTTTGCATGAGCACAATGAGTATGAATTCTCTTTGTAAGATTTTATCGGAAAATAATAAAATGCAATGCTAATTGCTATTGAGCAGCAACAGAGAAAATGGGGTGCATAAAAAAGATATATAATATGTGTAAAAAGGCATGCTTATTATTATTTTTTCTTTATTACTACGCTAAACGCTGCAGCTTTATTTCTGCTTCTGTTGGTTGATCATGATGATAGTAATCAATAATCACAGCTAAAAGAAAATTGGAGAGAGGGAAATGGTAAGGGTAACAATTAAAATAAATGCTTTTGGCAATGGGATACAGGAAAGAGGAAGACGCCGAGTCGGGCGCAAGCAAACTACTATTTTTGCAATGCAGTCATCATCATCATCATCGTCCTCGTCGTCATATCTGTAAAAGCTTATGTAAAAAGTCAAGTTGAAACTGCATTAATTTTCATCAACATATATCGGAAACCGTGCAAACAGGTAAAAGAGTAGGAGGCGGAGAAGGCGGAGACGGGCAAAAGTTTACCTAAAATTATATAGCTTATAAGCTGAGATATTGCGGTGCTCCTACTGATATATTTGCTACTACTTTTTTTATAATAATAAAATATATATTCCACAATTATACACATAAACAGCGTTTATTTTAATCTTTACGTTTAAAGGTGTTATTAAATATTTGTATGTGCATGCACAACAAGTTTGGTGCCGGCGCGCCAAAAATATATACGCCCGCTACCAACCCTAACAATTATACTTAAAAATAGAGTATACTAAAAGGAGGAATATTACACAAAAAGACGTAGAAAAAAGTATAAATCAAAAATGCATAAAAATTAGAGTTATTTATTTTTAAAAAAAGGTTGTGTAGAGGAAAAGAGATGGCAAATTTTGATAAGGTGAAGACGTAGCAGACAAGGTTTAAAAAAAGGATTTAATAGTATCAGTATATTGAATTGATTACTATAAACTCTTCTTTTTTTCTGTTTGCAAAGCTGGTTGTAGGTGGTGGGATACCAGAAGACGGCGGAGAAGAGGAGGGGGCGTAATTTTGGAGTCTACTGACTTATACTGACTGATTATTGAATGGGGTTGTATAAGTAGTGTCGGTCGGTGCAGGACTTGAGTTTGATTATTTGTAAGTGTTGATGTGCATTTCACAGTGCAATTTGATAGCATGTAATCTTTTCCTTGAAAAATAAAACAAGACAATTTAAAGTGGCATACCAGAAAAATAAATGAAGGTGGTGTAGTTGGGCTGTGTGGCAGCAATACTGATGCAATTAGTGTTAACTACAGTGATGATAACACAAGGCATGCTTGCTGCTGATGTTGATGACGATGATGCAAAGAATGAAGAAGAGCAACTATATTTAGGCATACTTTACATACATACTCTACATTCTTGGTGTTCTGTTTAACATGATATTTTTTACAGCTGCCAAACAAAACGAAGATCAAGATGGTAAGAAAGTTGCAATCAGGAAAAGGGAGATAAGCGAAAGTGCAATACAATATTCAATTTTTTCGAGAGGAAAACACTTTGGCGGTTGGTAGTAGCGATGAAAAATGATGATAAGGTAAATGGGAAGAAGGTAAAATTAGCAAAAAAAGGTAACCATGATGATGATGTAATTTTATGAAGTGGTAAATGACCATAATAATGAGTAAATTGGAAGGTTAGAAGAAATAAGTGAACCATTTAATATTATTTATGAGGTGCAAAAATAAAGGACGTTTTTTTGTTTAAAAATGAAATGAATGGGTTGATGGGCTAATAATGAGCGGTTTCGCATAAACTTTAATATTACTTCCTTTAGAAAGGATACTAATGCTAGAAGGATGTGTAGTAGTGTAACTGCCTAAATGACAAGTACATACAAAATATACATAGATTCGTAAAAGTATTTAGTTTCTTTTATCGGACAAGTAACTTTAGATTTTTTTTTATTTTGCTCTGCGTTTAAATGAAAGGGTAGAGATGAAGATGAAAGTTGATTTATTTTTTACTGTACAGTAAAGTGTGATGACTTATAATTTGACAACAGTTGTCTTTGTGTGTGTGCGAAAAAAACTAGCCAGAATAGCAATATAGTTAGTTATTCTTGTATCTCTGTTGGTGTCTGCTACTATCTTGATTGAGTTTTATTAGAGTGAGTAGTCATGTAGAATGTCTTGTTGTACAAGAGTAAACAGTAAAAAAGATGATAAAAAATGATGTCTCCCTCCATCATTGATTTTTTTAAACTTTCTTAGACGGAAGTGTTATATTTTATTTTAAGTATAGTGTAAATTGTAGTCACACGTAAATTTACTTTTTCTACAGTTCTATGCAACACTACAATAAAATGGTAAATTAATTTTGAAAAAGGGTAGTCTAACTTGATAAACTTGCATACATTTTTGATATATATGGATTGTGTATTGGGGCATTGTGAAACTCTCCGCAGCAAACACACAAATTAAGTATGTGTCTCATATCGCTATCATCTAAAACGTGTATATTGTATGTGTAAAATCGGAAGCAAGTGGCAAGCAGAAGTATGTATGCCTGTAATTTTCTGCAAGCTGGTGCTGAAATGAAAAACCTGATAAAAATCTCCATCATGTCAAGTGAGATTTGATTTACTGGAAAATAATAAGGCTAAAATGTAAGAAATGGTATATAATTTGATTGTATTGCTAGGTGAGTAATTGCTCTGTATTATTATCATCATCTACATGGCTATTTCACGTGTCTAGTCTGGCTTCTCCTTTGAACGCTTTTGTGGCTCCACTAACAACAATACCCAGTATTTAATAACAATAAATACATTTTTTTACTCTTTTTCTTATACAAGTAGGCCTAGTATTGAATTATGAGTGTTTTTAGCTTTTGTTCGAAAAATTTACGATAAACAATTAATGTTTTTAAGGAAACTTGCTTAGTATACCTACATAATAAATACCTGGTTGCACTTTAGCATGTTCTGTTTTAGTCACAGTCAGTAGCAGCGAGCATGTATGTTGTAGATATACATATACCCAATCAACTCACCCACATATTACATTTCATAAGAGGAGCAACATCCTAGAACATTTTTTTTTCAATTTTTCCAGTCTGACTAAAATGTATGATTTAATTAATCAAATTTCAATTATAATTGCCTTCTCTTTGTGTTTATATCTATAGGAGAGTTACAAAATATGGGTGCATCTTAATTCTGACGTATACTAAATTTCTCAAGGGCTTTTCCTCCTCCTCCTCTTCTCGTTATCATCGCTATCGCCATCATCCTAATACACCAGAGAGATCAAATGGCGATTGTACTACTTTTAATGTGAGCTGATTGAATGCATGTGATTTTATTCCCATCATCATCGTCACAAAACTAAAATACAAAAATTGACTACGGATAATTTCAATTCACATAAATAATATAGCAAGATGCAAAAGTTAAACGCACAATTTACTTTACAAACACATTTTTGAAATTATGGAAAAAAGTTTACCACATGGTTATGTGGAAGATAAATGCATTGATAGATAGGTATATAATATATGTATGTATTCTTAAATGAAAAGGAAGAGGAACTAAACTAAACCATAAATACAGTTGATAGGCAGATGATCATGATGATGATTTTGAAAACCATGAACCAACTAAAATTACTCTCGATAATTTTTGAGAATGGTAAGATTTTTTGAAGGTGATGCTCGTAAACGTTTTCTGTACGTTGAATGACTAAATCACAATAGACTCTATATTAAATGTATACTTTTCTTGGGAGTTAAATTACACCACACTGGTTTTGGTTTAAATGCCCGGTTTTTTGTTATAAGGAGAACCAACATACATAATTGCTGTGCACTGGTACAGGTTGGTAGTATAGTTGCCGGAATGAATGGCGACACTACTTCAGACTGAACTGAAACAAGGTATATTAGCTCAAACGGTTACACGAGTGTTTTTGTACTTATTATTTAGTACAAAAACGTTAAATTATTGTTTCCACATTTTCATATGAAATTCATCAAATTGAAATTTCTTTAAATAAGCGAGAATCACATTGCATTGTTTTAGCATTACAATATTCCTTTCAGTTCTTACTACAAAATATGCTAATAGTTGTACAAAAGCTCATTGAATCGTTTTTTTCTTGGTTTGGTAGTAGATTCAGGATTCTCTTCTCGGTTGCGTGCGTGTTTGTGTGCAAGAGACGATGTAAAAAGTAAAGTGGACTGTCTGGTAGTTTGGAAGTTGTAGAGAGGCAGTTTTGGTAAAGTTGCCATTGCCAACAATCATGATCATCATCAAGCAACGAACCAGCCCAAGTTTATGTAGCATTTTGTGTGCTTGTGTGTGCAGATAATTGTTGGGCAGTTTACAGGTAATTATTACCAGTAGTATAAAAGAGAGAGAATTATTATCTGCCATTCAATATCAGATAATATTCATATTACGATTATTCATGTATGTTCAACAGTGTTCAGTAGTTTGATGTTGTAGTGGCCTGGTTTTGATTGTGGTGAATAGAAAAATGATGTTATAGATATAGTTATGTATTCACATGGATTTTATAGAGATTTTATTAACAACTTAGCCGTTTTGTCATCATCATTCGACCGTGACAAGATTAATACATTTTTACTTCTGTAAAGGAAAAAAACCCGAAATAAATCCAAAAAAATTCTCGTTACATAATTTGATTAACAATACCAATTATTTTTTCATTGCCATTCCATATTCCAAGTGGATTATATATCTGCGTGAGTGTAGTATATAGTATTTCCTAATGCGCAATTTCCAACGTTTCACACGGCAAAAATTATACGGTTGATTCATGATTTCTATATGTAGGTCTAACAATTAAAAAAGTTTTGCAGATGATTCCTTGAAGTATGAATCTTTACTAAAAATCCAAGTTGAGGGATACCCAAATGTGAATACATATATGTGTCTCTTATAAAATCACTACCAACTATACCGCTCAACCGTCAATGAGAAGTACAATTTACAATTTTAAGCTCAATCATCACCAGTCATATCATCAATCCCTTGAGGATGATGATGATATTCATCATTCTCACCATCATCAATACGTATTCCAGTAGCACCCAATTTTTCCTTTTCTTGTGTAAATTATTATTAATTACCGTATAATCATCCCAGTTTACTCGAAAAATCAAGTCAGCCACGTTTTCGGTAAAAAAAAGGTCTAGTTGGCTTCATTTATGAAGACTTCATATCATATGAAATATATTAAATGTACATATGTCAGTATTTTTATATATTTTATTTCTTATTTTTTCAAAGATAACTTACGTGTGAATATTGAGTGTGTAAGCCCAGTAGCAGTGGCAGACATGCTCTTAGAAATATGACGATGAAAATGATGATCATGATCACGATTTTGTAGTGCAGCCGAGCAATTATTATTATTCTGCTTTATGATTTTATATCGAACATGCCCATTTAATTTATCTCCTTTGCTACTGAACAAACACACACATATATAAACATATAAAATAGAACCTTCTATATATTTTTCAGATTTCATCATGAAAAACGCTTGGTAAGGTAAACTGAACTAAAACATCGTTGCCTCCTCGCTAGTTTGGCGCTATTTAATTCTGTTGCTGCTTTTTAATCACTTTTCTTTCTCTTTGCTCATGTATATATTTATGTATAAATATTTTTACTGGGGTTGCGTTTCGTGTGTGGGATTGGAAGCAAGCTATGATTAGAGTGGCGACACCACTGCTATTCCGATAATTTTTTCGGATTTATTAGCGACTTTACAGAACCTACATCAAAAGTTGTAGTAAAGCAGCGGCATAATTTTTTTTCTTATAAAATTGGTGGTGGTGATGATGATGTTGATGAAAATCGTCATCGCAAAGTTAAACATAAATGCTGCTGCAACATGCAACAATGATAATTCGTGTCTGCTTGCTGACCAACAAAAGTCTTAAACAATAAAAAAATTATATATGAAGTATTATCTTTAAACTAAACAGTAGCTTCCTTGTAAAAGAACCTTCTTACTCGCTTTAATACTCAACTTCAAAAAATTAAACTTTTCTTCTTTTCACAGTTACTAATTTCTTTACAGTAAAAAAATGAACGATATTCATTCATGATCATGCTGATGATTTGACGATCACGATAATAATGATAATAAGCATACTCCATTTGTTGTCATAGCAATTGTAAAGAAATAATAGTAGTTACTAATAATCATCATCGTGACCACAACTAAACAAAGACAAAAGAGAAAAGACAATAGAGTCAAGTCAACTGGAAGAGAATGGGCTTGTTTGTAAATATATGTAGGAAGCTGAAAGGTGTCACTCACTTGTACATTTAATATAAAAAAGTTTCATTGTTGATTGCCGTAAGAGAAAAAAAAATTGTTCCCACAGTTAGTCAAGTCTGAGCGACAAGTAAGTAGTAATAATCATGTTTTTTTCATGTACGTGTACCTTAATACAAATCCATGTTTCATGAGAGCTGAGAGCTGCATCATAATTATTACTATTATTTCAACCTTTTGTATTAAATCCACACAGCGAAAATTGCTGACAATATAGTAACAAGCAAACATCTTGAAACATGTCAACTTAATACATGTTCAGCATGTTTGCTTAAATAATTGACAGAAGCAAAAACGGAAGCAAAAAAAGTTAATAGTCTGTTGGTGCGGTGTCGGTGTGGTAGTAATCGGCTACATTCTTTTAACAAAATTCAATGTAAATATTAATATTTGAAGATGGTCTCTGATGTCTTTGTCTTGCTGAAATAAGAATTTAAATTTAGAAAAGGATTTTTATATGCTTTTAAAGGTGTACTTCAGTAAGTTTAGTCCAGCTACTTGACTTTCTGACATTCCAGGTAGATTAGAGACAAGACACAAGTAAATACAATCAAAATTGAAAGGTGTCATAATTTTTTTTCATTTTCAAAAGTAAAAACATACCAGCCAATGTTCATTCCTTTTTAAATTCTATTCTCATGATTACCATAAAAAGACATTTCTTTTACAATTTAACAGCATGAGTAGCAACGTTGGGAAACAACATCATGTAAACTATTTGACAAAAAGTGACGATGACAAGAAGTGAGCTGTGTTGTCGACAATCCAATGGCGTGTTTATCGTGTGCTTTAGCCTGGCATTGTCAAACGTCACTCACAATCAGTCAGTAGTCGGTCATGTCAGTGGTTACCGAGCAAAACAATGAAAATACTTGAAAACAAAGTGTAATTGTTTGTAAATATGCATGTTACTTTATTTACGCTGTATGTTGTATGATGATCATGACACATATGTACATATTAAATACATGTGTACGAAGTAAGTACAATGGAAAAAGCATACAATGCAATATCTGGACAACAACTTGAGTAAAAGTGGCCCATCAGGGAAGAGTGTTTCTAGCTTAAAGTAAATAAATACTAAACAGACTAATGAAGTGGTCCTTTTAAGGAGGAATGGTGTTAATGATGATATTACTTAATTAACACATCATCTCTCCACTTGGCGATTTAAAATCGCCACTGGTTTTGGTTTTCAAGAACACTGGTGTCATGTCATGTTTCATTTTAGTTGAGTAATGTGATAATGATGATATACCTAGATTACAACCATGATAATATCAGACAAAATGAATCATCTTTTTTCCATTCCCCTATTTATTAAACAACACCTGCCCTCTGTCACTTGAGCTTATTTTTTACAAGAAAAAACTACGTTCCTTCTTAGCTTACAAGTTTATGGACAACAGATGAGTGGATAAGTAGAAAGGAGCCGGATGTCTTGCTCTTTTGCTTGATTTTCATTACTGGACAAAGTGTGGTGGCAGAGATGGGAGACACCACTTGTTCATCTTGGCCTTAGGTTACTTTGAAAAAACATATTTTTTAATCTTTAATCTGGCTTGAGTAAAAAATGATTTAATGGTTTTGAAATCCAGTCCAGTTTGATTCATTCATCATCATCAGCCACACCATCAGTCTCGCAATACCCAACTCAACCAAAACTTGCTGCAAGCGTCTCATAACAACAATCAATGAAATGAAACTTGAATTGAAGACATCACGAAAGTAAGAGTGAAGAATAAAAACTGGCCAGTCTTTACATTCAGTTATCCATCTTGGCCAGACAAGTCTTGCTTTTTAGAGTAAAAAGAGGGATCTTTTTTTCCCCACGTCCCATTTCTTTCAGTTTGGGTTTAAAAAGGTTCGACGACAAGAGTAGACGATATACTACATTAAATAATGGGATTATCAATGTTTTTCTTGTTGTGATTATTATATTAACATGATGAGACATAATGACACAAGGTATTATGCCATGTTAAATTAGCTTCAAGCATCAAATGTATTTAACTTGTCAAAATCAGGTTGGGTTTCACTATTTGACGCTCGCTTGGTTCCCTCTTATTTTCGCAATTGACGAGCAAATATAATGATTTTTTTTATAATTTCATTCAAGTTTTTTATTAATTGACTTGGTCACTAGTGCTGGTATAGTTATACAGTTGAACTGCAACAGTCAAAGGAAAATAGTGCGGCCAAAACCCAAGAAAGACTGATAACAAAGTAATAATGTGCTTTTAAAAGAGACATAGATTTGGTCCTCTCCTAACTTCCCCGATCATCTTTACTTTAAAAGTACATCCTTAGCTTTACTCATTCTCTTATCATCCTCTTCCTCAACTGAAATGGGTTTTTGTGTGGGACACCACACCCTTTCTGGACACTCTTCTTTTTGGACTGATTTATTGAATCGATTTTGTTATATGAACATGAACTAATACTTAACCATGTATCCTACTTGGGAAAATCGTAGAAAAAGACTCAGGTACGTATAGACACACGCACCAAAGTAGTTACAAAGTAGTAAATGCAAGTTTCAGACACAAACTTTTTGCTTTCTTCTTTTACTCGACTCATCAGTCAAGATTCGGGCCAGATGGACAAGAAATTATCTTCTGAAGCAGCAGCAGCATTATTAACAACGCAGAGCCGAATGTAACATGAATTGTGAGCCAATTGTTTTGAGACGAGTACAATTATACCTTTTATTACCATTACCACTACTTATATTTTTTATAAACATAAGTAGAAACAAACCGACCACCAGAAGCAAAACAACAGAGCACAGTAACGGACATTGAAACGAATATTCAAATTAACGAGGAAAGGAGGAAGGAAAGAATTAAAATGTTTGAGAGTGTGAGTGAGTTGGAACTCTTAATTCGGGTAATAATGAGGATGTATTTTATTCTCTTATCATCGTTTCAAGAGAAAATAAATTTGAAAAAAGACAATAATTTACAGGATTAAAAGGTTGTTAAGGTACATAAGGATAATAATACCTATGTAAATGGTCTGCATTTAGAAGGTAAAAAGGGTAAATTACCCTTTTTCTCTCCTCCTCCATCATCGTCTTTTCTCCTAAAACTCAAGTTGAGTGTACACACATATAACATCCTTAAATTACATTATCAACATCATTTCCATGTGTCACTCCTTTCCTGTCTGTTTGTCTACCCTTTGGTCATGCAATGGTCTAAAATGCAACTTTGTTCAACTTAACAACAGTGAGCATATCATGCATAATATTCTATTATTCATTAAAACATATTGTAAAAGTGGGTATTCTTCGGCAAATGTATACCAGCAGCAGCAGTCTCCTCATCACACAATAAAATTTGCATAATTTCTGATGAATATTCACATCAACATTATCATGAATCATAGTCAAAACACAAAATTTCACCTGACCCTTCAAAGTTGAGCACGATACATTGTTCTCTGCTCTAATTTATATTTTAGCAGATCAAGCCTCTTCTTTACTCCCTCCCTCTATTTCCTTTTTACCTGGTTGCGAACCCATTCATGATTATGATACCATCAGGGAATTAAAAATGCATTTCAATTGCTTGTAAATACACTCATCATCACCATTCCGCTTTTGATCACTTCATCATCAAGCATTGTAGTCGTGCATGTCATCATCGTCAGACTTATGCTCTTGTATGTTCTCTACTTTTAATATCAAGATAACAGCAAACATGCAATGTCCCATGCACATGAAAAATAAATGAAAGTACCCAAAATGCATCCCTTCAATCCAACCGTAAATTGAGTCTTCTTCACCCAAATTGACAAACAACCAGAGAATGATATTAAGAATACAACTGGCATAGCAGCGGCTTTGTAGCTCTAGCGACATTCACATAATCATGATTACTAAAATATTTCCAAGGCAACTTATGCAAATAAGTATCAAGTTGGTAAGTTAAGCAGACTGAGTCGTAATAATAATGTGGTTGTGTAGTTGTCACAAGAATCGAAACGAAATCGGTTTGCATTTCGGAGAAATTTTTAAACTGCCCATTAAAAAGTAGGTATACATGCAAGCATGCATACTATTAACTCGATATATACGTATTCTTCATTCTTCCAAATGAATAATAGAAAAACAATAACAATTTATTTGAACATTGTCCAGAGAAGAAGATGAGAGAGGAGGAGAGGGGGAGAGAAGCGGGTGTAACTTTGAGAGAGCAGAAGAAGTAGAACAAGGATTCTATCAACAATCAAATAATCATCATCATCACCATAAACAACATTACCATCAAAAGCCACTTCTTTTGCTGTTGTCGGTCAAACAAGTCTCTTTTCCGTGCACATTAAATAGACAGGTCACCATGTGCGATGTACTTTTTTTTTCTTCCTCCTCTCTCTCTTCCCTCCTAATTATTATATCACATTTCAAAATATTGTCTACAAGAACAACAAGAAGGATGAGAGTGTTGTTTTTTCTGGTTTCAAAGGAAAATTGTGCCGCCGCTGTGCTCATGATCATGATGATGATGAGGAGAGAGAGGAGGAGGAATAGGAGGATGGTGGTGGTGTGAAGAGAAGGCGTTTTAATATACTCATATTATTCCATGTTGATGATGATGTTCTTGTCTAATAAAAATGTAAATGTATGCAAGCAAGCATGTTAGATATAAATGGAGGATGGACGGAATGGAATGGAGAGTAAAGAGTAAGCAAGTGCGAGTCCGATGTGATGACGATTTTTTTTCTGTGTGGAGTCAAGTGGAGAGCAAGCAGCGGCGGCGGTGAGAGGGTTGTTTGTTTCTCTGCTTCTTATGGTTTTTCAGGCTATATTTTTACGACAAACAATTAGCCTATTTTTTATTTCTATAAACACTTGTGTTTTTTCTGTGTTTCCCAATCAGTCCAAAAAAGGGACAGTGAGGACTTGACTTTAAGTGGAACGAAATTTAGTGAAATAATAAAATATAAAACTTTATTTTTTGAAGTAAAAAAATCAATTATTTACACCCAAGTATAAACGGTATATTTTTGAAAGGATAGAAGATAAAAAGATTGGGTTTGTTTAGTTTTTAGAGATAAAGATAAGAATCTTTTGAAAAAAAGAAAAGCAAAATGCAATCAGAGATGTCAATTGATGTGAATGCATTTGGATGAACCAATCCATAAAAAAATTCAATAAGAAAATGAATGAATTTAGTGAATGGATTTGATAGTGGTTGGGACAAAGTGTATATTTATTAGTATGCATACGTTAGGTTTGGTTGGCCAAGTATTGTAATAAATTGAAAATGGACTGATTACATTATAATTTAATTTTTTATGATTATTCCATTGAAAAGAGAACTGAGGTAAGCAAAAGAGCAAAAAAACCAACCTAGGCTTGACTTGCTCTTGGTTCTGAGTATGATGATGACGATCATTGTCGTAGTTCTCAATGAATACTTTACGATTATTACCTTTACATAGGCAATCAAAACGAGTGCACTTTACACAGAGAGCAGAACCACAAATCCGAGAGAGTTGAGTTTCAACTAAATATAAGGTGTATACTGACTCTGTGAGTCTTGTTGAGTCACAAACTCACAGAATAGTACAGCCAACGTTTTTATCAGTATCACAACCAGAGAGCCCATTTACTACTTTACGAGCTTGCTCTCTAGCTCTCTTTCCACTTGTTTTGCACAGAAAGAAAAGAACAAATGAACCGGTATCAAGTTTTTTTTGCCATAATTCAAGTACAAATAATATACAATAGATATACGTGTAAGTAGGCATATTAAAATGGATTGCTTTTATCATTTACTCACCTACACATCGCATCGCATCAACATATAGCCTAACCCTTTCAAGTTCCTCTGATTATGTGACTCTGTTCATTATTTTATCATCTTTCGCTCTTTCTTTTGCTGTGTTGAATGGTGATTTTTGATGGCAAAAGGTAAGCATGTGATGTTGGGGATGATGGGATGCTGCCATGTAATAAATATTATTATAAGAGAAGAAAGAGCACAACATGGTCACATGGAATGATAATTAATTTTCACACAGGTAAGCACACCTGGACATTATTGATATTACTGCTTGCCCACATAACTCACTTGCATATATGTGTGATTTTTAAGTATAATTCTTTTCTTTAAGAAATGTATGCATATTTTTTTGTACTCAACCTCAAATAAATTCGTCAAGAAGACCAGTTGATTTGATAATGATTATTATTATGTGGAGAATGACGATGATGATGACGATATAGACGACGGTGAAAGGTCAATAAAATAAAATAAATGCTTAAACATCTTCTTCTTCTGTGGCGGACAAGCTTTTTATTCTTATTTCTATAAGTGAAGTGAAATAGATAAAAAATACTCATAAAAAAGTACAGTCATACTATCACATCTACACAACCAAAGAAAAAGACACCAGAGCACACCACAACTTTGTGTAAAAAAAAGTGACCACGACGTCGTCGACGACGACGGTTTTTTATTATTTCTTTTCTCGTTGACTTGGTTTTTATATGCTTTTCTTTGAATTGTTGTGTTGTTGTTGTTGAGTGGTGATATGATAATAAGAAGAGCGAGCAAACTAATAATAATAATGATATTACTAGCTGGTTTGTTCATATAACAACATTGCATTACCTTGCAAGTTTGTTGTACAAGTTGGTGTAGTTCCATGTGGAGTCATGGAAGGGTACACTTGATGAGCACAAAATCAGTGATGATGATATGCTCTCGAATTGTGTTGTTCTTTTGAAAGTTTTAAGAGAGTGATTGTGATAATAAGACCAAACGCAAACATCTACATCACAGACGACGAGACTACAAAACTAAAACAGAGTTAATGATCAAGCTATGTACACACATTGTACCTTTTTTCAAAACGTGCAATCTGAAATTGGATTAGATGCTGTTATGTTTCATGTGTGTGTGCGTGTGTGTACTGAATTTAATTTTAGATAAAAGCACAATAAATATAAAAAATCAAAGTGGAGGATGACCATCGTATCACTGCAAATGCAATTGTTGTCTCTGTCTGTCTTCAACTACTACTGCTTTTGCTATTGTAGTTTTATTTTATTATGAGCTCTTTATGTAGGAAATTGATAAAAAGACATTATAAAAACAAAGTAAATAAATTAAGAAACATTTTTGAAAGCGGGTTTCAAACCAAAAAATTGAAAGCAACACTAAAAATCAATCAGCAAGAAAAAAGCAAGAAGACTCATGCTTGATTTCGTATGCAAAACAGTACAAAAGTAAGCTGTGTTTAATAAAGAGTAATTTGATAAGGAAATTTTTATCTCCTTTTATTATCCATCATCCCTGTGTGTATTTTTTGGGGTAAAATGGATCATAATAGAAAATGTAGGGCGTAGTCAGTCTTCACTTTATTTTGTTTTTAAAGAACGACGATAACCCCAACGCAACAAAAGTATATAAAAAAGCAAAGCAAAAGATTATTATTACTTGATTTAGATGAGTTTCTTGATTGTGTTGGCTGCTTACCTTCTGAAATAAGTCTTTCGCGAATTTCCCAAGCGAAAATGGTAGGATTTTCTCGTTTGTACTGTTCAATTTTTGCGACGACAGTTGGAGTGGCCACCTTTGGTTTGCTACCCCCTATTATCCCAGGTGGTCTTAGCGATCCGGCTACGAAGAAGAAGTAAAAAGAGGGAAAAAATTATTTAACAGTACATAAAATACATTGTTAAAACTCATCTTAAATACATTTTTAGTACTATTATTTATGGCAACCACGACGATACTGGTGTGTGGTGGTTAAAAAATACTTATTGGCTATGAACATTGTACACACATACACATTTCATTGGTTTCATGTCAATTGTAATTTATGTATTTTTTTCTACTTGGTTGTTTTTATTACAACAGGTAAAAGTGGTTATTGTAATGGTCTTTAATGTGAGGAAAATGAATGGCAAAAAAAATTAACACGAACATTTGCCAAAAAATTGCCAAGAAAATAAGTACAATGTGGCGATTTTTCCAATTTTTCTTTACTTTTTTCCCCTAAAAAATTAATGTGTATAAACATTTCAAAGCATCTGTTACCGTTTTGTGTAACTCACATAGCTTGAGAAAAAAATGTACTAAAGTAAATTGTCTGTAAGGTTAATATTGTTACCAGTATATGGCAACATGGCATATATGTATAAAGTAGCCATAACACATAACATATCTGTTGTAATAAAGACCCAGCCTCATCTCAACCCCTTTATCTCATGCAACATCATCTCTTTCACTACAAAACTGACAAATTATCAAATAATGCAGAAAAAATTATTACTGCTTATTGAATTCAACTATGCCACGTTTACAGGTATAGGCAAGTAAATAGTTTACTTTTCATTTACTGTTGAAAATTATGATTGTCTTTAATTACACTTCGGTGTAAAAATTAATGATTAATGGGAAATAAGCCAAGTGGAAAGATGCAATGGAGACGAAGACTAATCGGCACAGCGAAAAAAAAACAAGTAGCCAAAAGAAGTATGAAATGAAGCCCTTTGATGAGCCACACACAGAGTCACAGCAGCAGGTTGATTTTTCGATGATGTTTGCTTTTGCTTTCATGGCGTTGATGATGATTATGATTTTCCGTCTATGTGCATAAATGTTTGTTATGTCTGCATCAAGTCATCATACCCTTCTGTCGTACAAGTAATAATACGCAATCATTCTTTAATTAATTTAGTGACTCTCTTTGTTTGATCAATTAAATAAAAACTTTTTTTTTGCAATTAATCACGTTTTATTTGTTCAGCAACAGAACGTTTTGATCTGGTGAATTGAATGTTTAACGTATTTGCTTTGTGGTTAAGGGAATTATGTATGAAGAGTAGTACAATTTAATCTGAAGCTACCACGACATCACAGCCACCACCAGCGCAGTTTTTATTATTATTACGCAGGCACCACCAACCATTCCAAGGCAAAATGCACATGCAATAATTATTTCGATATCACCCAGAAGACCACACTAATAAACTTTCAGACCCATCAGCTTCAACAAAAAAATAAAATAAAACAGAAGCAGACAAGGAGACAGACAGTTGAATTGAAAGAGTTAAATAGATGAAAATGTGAAGAATGATTGTAATTGCTGCACTAACGCACACAATAAATTACTGCAGAAACTTCTGCTATCATTATAATGTTTTTGGTGTCATCATTTAAATGAGTGATGTGAGAAAACTGCTAATCCGATTTTGCTTTCGAGTTAGTAGCTCGAAGGACAAAAACCACATGACAGTAGTCGTAGTCGGTTCCCATATTTTTTGATAGATATAATCATAATCTAATTTTCATATTAAGTTGATTTTTGAACGCAGCACTGCTGGCCATCAGTCAAGCAGGTAAATTGTAACTTAACTAATTGCATCAATTGAACAAATTAACTGTAGAATTTTTTTGAAACTTTATAATTTCTCGTAAAGGGATAAGTCATGTCTCTTAAATTTGAATTGAATTAAATCACCCATTTTATTCTCTTGTGGTTTTCGACCCGCCACTGCTATTCAAGTAGTCTCATAAACTGTCTGTCTACCTGGCCTGGTTGCCTGCCTACTACCTGCGTTTCTCATGTCTGCTGTCTGCCACATAATAAATCATAATAAATACACAGTGTTTCATTTTAATGATACCCTTTTACCACCACCACCACTTTACATTACACATGGATATTACATAAATATATATGCATGGATAATATATACTTGTGTAGTAAAGTTTCATATAATATCTCGGAACAGAAGCTTGGCTCAGCCAGACTACTAACTTGGCTTGGTTTAGCCGAGAAAAAAAGAAACTTGATCCGACTCTTGTGCCTGTCACAAAACACAATTACATTCCAATTGACTAAAATTATCTAAAAGCTCCATCATCCACCACTACTGTTATTCCTCCTACTATGCAATGCGTATTTCCACCGGTGCCGCCACACGGGATCTTTTAAAAAAATCAGTTTTGATATGCCTGTCTTTTTCCGTTACACACTCGGCGCAAGTCAAGTACAATTGAAGTTTTTCAGTTTCCTTTGAATTCTTTTAATCCTGTTATGTTTTAAATTTATGGCGATTACCCCACCCATACATAAAATACGGTTGTCGGAAGGTTTTTCTAAAAAAGCTTTCAAGTGATGTTTTCACCGTTTAAAAAAACAACGCAAAGGGAAACAAAAATGCAACTTGTGCTGTTGCTTTAAATCTATTATAATAATTCATAATAATAAAGCACGTATCAAGTCTAACCAACCCTGGCTCATTTAATCATAATCATAATGGGCTGTTCATTGAGAGATGAGGTGCGAATGTGCCAAACTACCCAAGTCAAGTTCATTATCATTCTGTTGGTAACTATTTAAACTGTCAACAGCAAAAAATATATATACTACATCAAAAGCAACAAAGCAGCAACAAGACAGGCAATGTTGGTGGCGGTATAATTTTTTTCTGTATTCACACTCATTCAACTTAACTCAAAAAAATTATTACGATGATGACAGCGAATATGAAAGTATGTACGGATGAATGAGTTTGAAAGAGTGAAAATGATGAATGATTATGTGTGATATTGATGATTATCACCACAGCTAAACCATCAAGTAAACCAAACCAAACTAACAGCTCAGCAAAACAGAAGCGGCTGAGGCTTTTACCCACTTAGAAACGAAACATTATCATATAATTATTCTTATATTTTATGTGTGTAATATGCTTTGGTGAAATGATGGTATGTATGCTTATTTTCTTAAATGGCGTGTCTCATTTTTAACACCTTTTCATGAATACCTCTTTAACTAAAATGAGCTCCCCGTCTTTCTCTTTCACATTTATCACATTTTTTTTTCAAAACAGGCCGTGCATCGTTTAATTTGGATGGCAGATTGTCTTGTTGACATGGTACACTACCACTGCCACCACCGCCAAAGCGGCTAATTCTTTGAGGGAAATCATAATAATCATCTTAATAATAGCACTAGCTATTGTAAGAGGCAATAATCATAATATGCCAAAGAGACACACACATACACACACGTACAACACATTAAAATGCCATCATCATTCATAAAAGGGACCGCTTGCCATCACCATCACCGCCAACAAACAGCCTGCTGCATTGAAACAATACAAAAACAAAAGGTGTCATATAATAATGTGTAATGGAGTGTAAGAAGGAATGTTGCTGCTGCAAAAATGTTGACACTTGTAAAAAAATTGAAACAAAACTATTTTTACTTTATAAAAAATATATGCTTAATTTCTTTCAGGTGCGTAAAAGGATGCAAGCAAAATGAGCTTGCGGAAACTTTTGATGCTGAAGAGAAGACGATGAAAAATGAGAAATTAAACAAGGTAGATTGTTTATTCCTTGATTTCAAGCAGTTTTTTTTGAAGATTTAGAAACAAGTGTTTGTACAATCCAACAATCTCATTCTGCTGACCTGGTCTAAAGTTTTGCTTGAGGCAGAGATAGAGAGAACCAAGAAAAAATATACCAAAAGAATGGAGCGTGTTATTTGACTGTCGGTGATGCTGGTGCTGCTAAGCAAGCTTATTGTTTTGTGTGTTCAGGAGGTATTCCGGCATTTGAAATAATAATATTAGATGAAAATGATGGTGATGATGTCTGTTTTTATTTAATGGATTTGACCCTCCTCCCATCAGCCAACCTCTTTAACCTTTTTTTTTACTTCCCGTACTAACAAACATTAAACTTGACTTTTTTTAAACTTGAAGAAAAAAATAAACAGAGAACAGAGTAATAGCTTGTTGTTATTTTATACTTTTTATGGATAGCTGATGGTGAAACCTCTCCTCCGGCTAGAATGAGTGGTGTGGAGTGGAGATGAGAAGAAGAGGAGTTGAATGAGGATACTTAATGGATCATGATGGCTGATTAGTGATAACGTGGACACATTACCCCGGTAATTAACACCGGCTCATCATCAATATCGAGACTCTGCTTTGCTCTCTCTCTCTCAGCTTTTTACTTGTTTTCATGTTAAATTACTTTACTACTCACACAGGCAATGGATACGGGGAAAGATAACAATTGACTTGAGAGTAAGTTGAATATATGTACATAATATGCATGCTTTGTTATCTATCAGCAGAAATTACAATCTTGATTCCACTCGTTGTCGTCATCAGCCAGGAGCATCGCTGTACCCCATCGTTTTTTATAACTTTATTCTTTCAAAAATGTTTCACATAAGAAATAGGATCATCAACATCATCACGGGATCTAATCAAAAATATTTCAGTACTTCCACCTTTCTAATTTTTTACTCTTGTCTATATTTCCCATTATTTTTTATAATCAATTTCCCCCAACTTAAATAAAGTACATTAATATTTTTAAAGGGTTCCAGTAGTACGGAGTTCCATTTGCAATTATTATTTTAACTGTAAATAATGTATGTAGAATGCTTAGCAATGTATCAATAGTCAACAATGTTTGCACATAAAATTCAACAATGTCCTTGGTGATGACAGTGATAATTACACTGTTTCATGATTTACGAGCAATAACTTTTTAGTAAAAAAATCTCTGTGTGTGTTTGAGAGTGCCTGCGTTTATCTGTGTGTGTGGTTTATTTGATACTTTTTTTGTCGGTACAAAAATATAATTGCTTTGGTGGTGGGGGTGATGGCGGTGGTAGTGGCATCCTCAGTAAAAAAGGAAGTTTTATTCATTGTGTTTTTTCGTTTACCCTTCTTCATTGTTGAATTACCTAGTAGACACACACATTGTAATAATTTTTACGAGGATTTGCCTAATTACACGTGTCAATAGTACTAACAGTACATAAACCATCATTTTATTTTCTTCGTCGCAACAAGTCCCAACGAAAAAAATCATTTTGATAGTTTGTCTGACTGTTTATGTGTTTAAGTGTGTGTGTGTCTTACACGGCAGCAGTGTAATCAACATTATTACCATAATCATCACTATTATCGTCAAGCATAATATATATGTATTACTTTCTATATATTTATGTAATATAATGTCTAGTTAATTTTCCATTTCCTCCATCACCATCTCCGCCCCAGCAAATCTCACTAAAAAAACAGCAACCATCACACAGCCACAGCACAGCATCAACAAGACCAAACGAATCACGCAAAAAATAACTAAATTATTTTCTGCTTACTTATGTGAATGTACTTATTTTCCGTTTAACCCAACAAAGCAAATATTGGTTGCTTAACTATTTGAGTAATAACAATAAATAAATTAATCACCACCACTGCACTGTGAGACGTATAAATCCACACAAGCGCATACTCGATAACAATATATATGACATATCTTCTCTTCTTTTGTACATCTGCAGTGCAGGCACTTTAGATTAGATTGAGGGAGAGAATGAAAATATACATACATATAATATGTTTATGTGTAAGTAATTAAATAAAAGAAAGAAGGAGCAAGAGGAGAGTAAGAAGAAGGTAAAAGAAGTAATAAAAATTAATGTGGTAAAGATGAGTTGGGTTGATAGGAAATGAAATAATAAAAGAAGGAATAGGTAGCAAAGAAGCAGGAGCACCAAGCAGAGCTTTAGTTTTTTTTAATGTTAATAAAAAACATTGTGGTTACTATGAAACGACAAGCTGTACATAGTGTACACACAGAGTACACAAAGCAGGCACAATACTGAATACAGTTTTTCAGCTAATTCTTTCGCTGCAATATTGGCTTTTTATTTGGTGTAGTGTGAACGAATGTAAATGTGAGTATAAGAACAAGAAGGATCTAATCAGGGTTACATAAGAGCAATAATTTTTTTTTGGTGTGCATGTTAAACATGCTCACCCAAAGCTGTAGCCAAGAAAAATACTGGATTTTTTTGCTTGCTTGCTTACTTGCAAGGTGGTTGTTGTTGAAATTGTGATCATGATCGGATAGGAGAGGGAAAAAATAAAGAAAATTAATTACATTTACAATATTTGCATTTTGCACTTGACTGGCACTGTGAATCAAGCTACTTAGAAAGATATTGTCTTGTTAAAATAAATAAAAGTGGGCAATAATGTGAGTAGCTAAGTGGAGAAAAAAATGAAACTGAATGAGCAGGTCTGTCTGATGCTTTGTCTGAGATGATTTTGAATTAACCCTTTTCATTGATGAAATATTAAGGTTGGTTGAAAAGTATGCATGAAAATATATGTAGGTAATTTTTCGCATGAAACAAAATACACTGGGTATTTGTGGCATTACTGGATAACAACCGAAAACAATGGAAAATCGGAAAAACATTTTTATGACAGTCAATTTTTTACTTAATATTTCCCCTTTAAGATTTTTTTGGTGAAGAAACAATGTAATACTTTTTAAACGAGTAGGATGTCATGAAAGAAGTAAAAACACACTAAACAGAGTCATTAAATATCACACTTAAATGCATATTAAGTTAGATGACATGACTCATATCAGTAGCGAAAGAAGTACAATGGAAGGTTATATAAAGCATTGAGAATTGTTTCAAAATAAGTATATTTGCGAGTAATCCATATAGTGATGCTGCCGCCGACGTCAAGAATTATATGATTTTTTTGCTCATCTCATCTCTCTGTTGTAAAAATATCTTGTACTTCTGCTCCTTCTTTTCGGCAAAGAATAATGCTTTTTGCTAATTACAGGGTTACACAAAACTTTGTTTGCTCACTCACTCGTTTCAAAGCTTTTGCAACAACTTGCCTGTGAAAACCAACCAACACATTTTTTGTGTAATGGGCTTATTCTTTTATTATCTTTTTTTTTTACTTTTTACCCAATTCTTTTTGTTTGGTGAACAAGACAGTAAAGAAATAATAAGAAGATTCAACAGAGACACCGGATTCAATTTACTAAAAACATAAATTACTTATCCAGCAAACAGCAGTAATAAATTATTCCCAAGAAACCATAACATTTTTTTCACCAAAAACCATGTATTTTGTGTGCAAACTTAAAAGTTTGTTAAATGGGAGTAATAAAGTACTATTTAAAAAAATTGTTACAGTAAAACAGGCCATAAAACTGTTTGGGAGCAGAGATAATATTGTACAGATAATACATAAGTGCGACCTCTCAGCAGAAAAGGGAAGAAGACAATTTAAAAAATACATAGCTCGCTTCTTCTTTTATTATTTGTAATTTTTAACAATGCTCAAAATATATTGCCATTTTTCACATGGTAAAAACCAGTCAGTTATATTTTCAAAAAATATTATATTCTCATGTATTTGTATACATGTGTGTAAAACAGACCATTATTAGTGTACAAACTATGTAGTTTGTTAATAGCCGCGTTTATTATTTCGCTGATGCTGATACTGACGACGACGCTGACCTGACTGGCGACACCATGACGAAGACCAAACAAACTAACCAACTCACTATTTTATTGAACAACAACATTGTTATTTCTCTTCACATCTCCTCCTTCTTTCTTCCCTGAAAAATACAGAGAACTCGCACTTACTGCTGTTATTATTAAACCGATTATTATAATTTTTCTCCTTTTTTCGCAAAAATGCATAGTAAGTAGCCACTAAAGTAGGGGTGTAGTGGTCAAATAGAAAATAATATTTATATATGAAGAAAAAAAACTGTAAAAAGCGTACTGGATAACTTTACCAAACACCACACCGCGACTGGTTCTTCTAAAGACACTCGTCGGGTGATGATGATGACCATGCTGATGATCATGATGAGAGATAAAAGGTGCTAATCAGTCAAAAGCATCATCATCATTCGTCTTCTTCTTGAACATTTGCCGCATGAAAAATTACTATTTCTGCCGCTGCTTCTGTTCCGCTTCATTTCATCACCACATTTGTTTTAAAGTAAAATGCAAAAAAAGAATAAGCGGCCAAGTTGTCGGAAAAGCCTGAGAAAAAAGTGCATCTGTATGAGTAACTTGACTTTTGTGTGCATTTAGAAGAGATAAAGTCAACGAGGAATAAAAATATTATGGGTGATTGTGTGCATTGCGTGTGTGGACAGACGGGCGGAGGATGGAAGAGCGACGATGATGACGACGACGACTCTGTTTCTTCTTCGATGAGATCAAGAGAACGCAACATGTTGCCTGTGCAAAAAAAATACTGCCACTGCCACCATCACATCACCACCAGCATTGCAGTTTTTTCTGAAACCCATGTTGTAACCGTGTACTTACCACCACTTACCAGTTTGCTCATATTACAACAAAAAAGACGAAAGAAAATTGCTTTGTGAAAATAAATACCTGCTCTTAAGTGAATGTTGTTGGGTTGCGAAAATGAATTGCATTTAATTTTCAGTTTGCTTTTTGATCACTTGACGTTGATAATAATAGCTATATACATAGCTGTTCTTTAGCACACACATGCAGGTATGTAAATATATATAGTCCAATCGCATGCACCTACATACCTTTCTGTCTGTTTAAATGATAATATATTGTATTACACATTGCAATTTGGTCAAGTCAAGTGATCATATTGATAACAATCGCATACACACACGGCGAAAAAAAAACGTATAAAAAATAGTAACTCGAGACAGCTCAGAAGAAGAACAAGTTGTTGCAGAAAATAACATGTTTTCTGCAGCATTTCTCTCGCCGATACTATATTAAATGCATGCACAAAAACGCTATTATATCACCAAAAAGTGTAATTTAATCTTTCTTCGTATTGGCAAACTTGTTCAAACGACTGATTGACTTGTGGATGGAATATTCAGAAAAATCGTGATCTAGACAAATACACACAACTTACAACTACGTACAATACATAAACTCATTAAACACATGAATGAATAATTTTCCAGCTATTTTCACCAACACACCGCCACTATCGTATCACCTCACTACCACCACCACGACCGTCTCATTTCTTAACATCTTATTTTTCTCCTCCTCTCTTTAACAAAAGAGAGAGTACAAGTGCCAAGAGGCTGTTCTGGTGAGAAAAGAAGAGTCATTTGTCATTTTGGAAAGGAACATCATGCTTTTATTTTTTTCAAGAAAAAAAAGGTTAAGCCTTTGCCTCCTCCTTCTTCTTTTTACTTGGTTTTTTTCTAGTGAAAAATATGAGTTTTGTTGGAAGATAAAGCGAGAAAAAAAGAAAAGAAAAATGTAGAAACAACACGAGCTCCTGCTGCTGACTGACTTGACTGTGAGTGAGTCTTGAGATGGTAGTACCGCCGCCGGTCATTTCATTTTTTATTTTCTTATAAGAAGTCTCAGAAGAAGATGAAGATGATCAGGAGCAGCAGTAACAGAAGAAGATCATCACTTGTTGATGTTCGTTTTTCTTATTGCTACTAATTTGCTATCATCATCACACCTCCAGTCGCACACATACAAGCATATACATAACATACAAAAGGTGAATAATATGATTTGCTGGTGATCATCATCATATTACCAACTGAACTTTTTTATGGTGAAATTGAAAGAAAAGTGATACTCTTGATGATGAGATTTAAGTGTCAAGAACAACCGCTTTTGAAATTGACACCGACTTACTGGTTTTTTCGTACGTACAAATATGTAAACTTATTTATTACTCTTTTTGTGGATACAGGACATTTCAATGCATACAAGTCTTGCAAGATGAAAGAATAATTTGTGCATAAATGTTACTTTTATTTTATAAGTAGCAAGGAATTTCCATTAAGATTTTTTTCAAAAATTGTGACCTCGTTTCTAGATTTTTAATATTTCTGGTCAAATATTTTTACAAAAATACATCATGCCACAAAAATGAAAGAATTTTTGAATCTTTGAAAGTGGAAGTGGGCCATGAAAAAAAAACTGCTCATTAATTTTCAATTTTTTCTGATCAACCGTGTGACTTTTTTTCTCTGGAGGCAAGCAAGTCAAGTTAAGTTAAAGCAAAGCAGAGATTTGGAAGTGATAAGGTAATTATGATAAGGATAAGGATAATGAAAGTGCTGATAAGAGATTCTAGTCTCAACAGCTTTTCAACATTTCACTTTTAAAATATTTTTTTGAATTTTTTTAAAAGTTGACAGAAATGTACAGCAGGAGCGCTGAGTGTAAAAAAAGTCACTCTAATTTTTAATGATCCATTTAACTTTGAAAATGAAACTTGTCGTATATTCTTTCTTTTTTCTAATGGTTATGTTTATTGGATTAATTGAAAATTCAGACCACGACGCCTGCTGTGTACACACACAGTAAACACATTGCACCAAGTGTTTGATGCTGCTGGATAAAACAATGGCTAGAATTTACTACTGGCCTATTTTACTGCCGTATTTTTATTAGGAGGTGCAGTAGAGGTAAAAAGCTAACGGCCTTCACCACCAACCAGCATTTAAGGTGGAGTAAACGTTGAAAAAAGTAGGCATCGTAAAATATTTATCTGATTATCAGATTTGTTGATGTATAATATGATGATGATGATGATGATGGAATATAAAAAAGTCATTCCTAAATTTTTTAACGAGTTGACCTCATTTGAAGTATAAAAAAGTACTCCTAAATAATAATGCATTCAATATACATTTTTTAATTATTTAAATTTGAAAAATTCCCGTGAAATTTGTTTTCATGCGAAAAAAATCCGTGTTGGTTTTTAAATGATGTGTTCAAATCCAATCCGTTTTGTTCTATTTAAAGTGAAGCGTACACATACGTACACGCGCGCGGCATTTTCTGCCATTTTCACTGTGAATACATTTTTTTTATTATCTATCATTATTACTGCTCTGTAGAACGTGATTAAATCTGACATTGAAGATGCTGACTGACAGCCTTGTTAATCACTTGACTCCTTCGAGCAAAATTTTTCATCAGCTCCTTCCTCTCTCACTCTCTTTACCAAGAAGGAAGATTGACTTTTACAAAACCCCTTTCTTTGCTTTCTTTTATTCGCCGCTTCGGAGGTGGTTTAGTTTAAATCTAAGATTTTCATTGTACATCATAACATAACAGCAGGTCCATCATCACACCACACCACTACTGATTCTTCTGATGATGATGCAATGCTACCCTAATCAACACTCCAGCAAAGCCATAAGACCAGTGTTATTATTGGGCTTTGTGCTAGGTGGTTAGCCACGAGGTATTCTGCCGGTGTGGTAGTAGTAGCTGTATTTAGTTTGTAATTGATTGATTACCTCCTTCCCTTGAAACAAACCAAACCATGCTACCACCAACCACTGCGAAAAAAATATATGTGCTGGCGAGAGTATATTCTTGTTGATTACTTTACTTTGGAGGAGATGATTATAATGAGGTATTAAAATGCTTTCTGCACATCGTCCTCCGCATAATAATAATAATGATGATTGCCCACTGATTATCATAGCGATTGATGAGGATGATAATAATGATAATGAGTGCAAGCAGAGCACATGATGCTGTACCAAAGTGCGTTTAAAAATATTTTTTAAATCTGCATTCTCTCTGTCAGTCTGCTATGTTGATGATATACCAATGCAATGGCACATGAGATGAGACCTCTCTCAATTTTCATTTAGTGTAGTAGTAAAAGTCGTGGAGGAATGTTGGAGTACTGTTGTTAAACTAATGCTACTTACTACTCCTGCTGTGCTACGCTTATCCAACTAAACTATTTCATTTTGCATCTAAAAAGCTTCTCATTAGACTGCCGTTTCAAAATGTACAGCCAGACAAACAATAATTTTATTTTACGCTTAACTAAAAACTAAATAAATAGCAAGCAGCTCATCGTCAGCTCAGAGCTCTCTGCACAATCACAATCAGGTAGGCAGCTAAACTCAGAGAGAGAGAACCCAGGTTTATAAAAAAAATCAGTTCGATTGCCACTTACATTTACATTTAACATTGCTTTTTAGTTCTGTTGTTCATCTTTTACTGCGCATGCATTTAATAAGCGGTGTGTGTATCCTCATCATCATCTTCATCATCGTCATTATAATCAGCCAAAATGTGTAGTTCAAAGCTCCATCGTCGTCACTGACTGTCTGCTTTTTAATAAATGTTGAAATTATGTTCTTTTGCTGATGGTGGCAATGATGAAGATGATCTCTTCTGTCTACTGGATTGAATTAGAGAAGAACAAGACGAATCAGAAGGTAAAAATATATATTTATCACTGTTGCTGCAATTGTTGTGCTAATAATAACCGAGAAAGAGAGAGAATATCATTGTTGCATGCAGTGCCACTGCCATCATTATCATCATCGATACATTCATAATAATGGGTGAACTGGAATTATTATTGAAACAAAACAACGATCATGTAGATAATCAATGGATGAGATGAGAGAGAGAGAAAAAAAAGTGGAATTTGGGGCGAAAAAAGGACATGCATGCTAGAGAGAAAAAATGAGATAGAAAACTGCATTGCATGCAAGCAAATGCACAGGGGACGATCATGGCCAGCCCAGGCCAGGCCAGGTAGGCTCATCATTTTCATCAATGACTTTTTGTTGATGGTGCTGATGGGGATTCAAATTGTAGGGATCTCTGAGTTTTTTCTGCCTGCGCAGACTGGAAACATGATGATAATATGATGATGATGATAAAAATAAAGACGACGTCTCTTTTTCACTTTTTTGTTCAGACAAAATGAAAGACAGACGGCAGGAGCGAAAAGGAGAGAGAGAGAAAAATGTATAACAATTTAACGTTTAGAATAAATATGCGTACAAAATACATGAAAAAGCAAAACATCTACACAACTTATTATGAATGGATTTCTATTTCTTTTCGAGAAAAAAATACCTGTGTATAAATGTACCAAGCCGGCCGTTATGGAATAAAGTTTTGTTCAATTAGTGGAAAGAAAGAAGAATAGAAAGAGAGCACTGATCAGAAAATTAAGAATGTTATTAAGAGTGGCCGTTATTGCCATCAAAACACCCAGAAGATAAAACCACTTAAAATTTCTGGTGTGATGTGACGATGATGATTGTGGTGATGACGATGACTAGTGAGAGTGTACCTCTGGTTTTCTTTTGCCGGAGCAATTTTTATTGTTATTGTTATTACACCTATTTATTGACAATTTGACTAGAGGGTTGAATTGCACGGCACTTTGTATATAAGAGGTATAATATATGTACAGGTATGTGTTTAATAGCCAGTGCGAAATGCAGTTTTGGAAATTGAAAATGTGTGAAGCAGCAGTACGAGTAGCAGTCAAGATAAAAGGTGGAATTTCCGATAAGCCTGTATAATAGCAATCGTCGTCATCAACTTTATTGAACAACACGACACATTAAACAGGAAGGTGGGGAACGAATGGCAATCGATTTTCGTTTAGATTTTGTGTGCTTTAAGGTGCAAGCAAGCTCATCAAATACAACCCATTTAAATTTTCAGCTGAAGGAGAAACGAAGAAAGAGAAAAAAAGAAGAACTAATTAAATTAGATGATCTGTTTTTGTTATTGCAGTACTACAACAGCAACAGAGATCTTAATGAGCTTTGTGTCGCCATCCGAATGGGTACTCTCTGACTCTGGCTGATCACAGATAGTTTTTTTCTGTCGGAATATCGGACAAGTTTACTGTATTATTGATGCGATGGGGATGATGATGACGATGATGATGATTCGTGCGTGTGAGTATTTAAAGCAGTTTTTTTAATACGCCAAAACTGTGAGCAAGTGATTTTCTCAATGGTTTTTATCATTATTTCATTCTGCCAAAATATTTATCTTTGAGCAACCTTTACTCACTCGTAGCTACACTCCAGTTTGTGAAGGAAAAACTAGACTGACGGATCTTCAAGACGGACGAGTAACCCTCTGATCTACCAAATGATGATGAATATCATTCAACTTACTACTTTGTGTGTACCTTGTTTATTTGTTGTAAAAACTGGAGAGAAATGCCGACATCATTGAAAAGTAGAGCAAAGTCTCGAGAAACCTTCCTACTTTTTATTTGTTCTTTTTTTCTTCTTACAGACAAGTCAAGAGTCGACTTCCAACTTCTCGCGTCTGTGAATCTTTTTGTTTTAGGTGGTGGCGGATTAATGGATTTTCATACTCATCGCTGTTTAGTTTTTTATATTTTCCCATAAAAAAGATGTTGCTGGACCGGTAAAAAAGTAATATTATCTCAATGATTAATCGTCATCTGATTGATTTTTACGCCTTCCTTCAGAGAGGGAAAATGAGACAATTTTATGACGGAGTCTTAAAAAACACCGATCATGAGTACCCAATCAGGCAGGCAGTGAAACCCTTTTACCTTTTCAGGTGTAGGGAAAGGAAAAGAAACGGTGTGTGTGACTCTTTTTGTGAGTAAGCATGTGTGCACACACGTTATGTGTCGCCCATTCATAGAGAGAAAAAAATAAAAACATTAAAAAGTCGACATACTTACAAAAAAAAACAGAAGAAGTCGCTCAAAAAAAGTTTACTTGTTTCACTTTTTATTTTTTAATGTAACTACCTCTCTGCCTACCTACCTACCTGACAGTCACAAAACGAGAATCAGTCAGAGTTGCTGGGAAGTGCTCTCAATTTCTTCCTTTTTACGTTGTTGTTTTCTTCGTGTGATTGTTGTTAGCGATGAGGATGATGATGATGGTGACGATGATGTGATAATAATAGCTAGGGGAAATGGCTGACTGTGTGCGCTCACACTCACTCAAGTAATCATCATCACCTCAACCATCACACTTGTATTTTCTTAACAATGACAACTACAGCAATAACATTGTGTGTGCTCATCTAAACAATAATAATCCCATTATCGTTTGTCTCAACACTCATCTTTTTTAACTCTGTTACTTTTTTATTACCCAAAAAAAAGCAGGCAGGTATCATCATCATGTACGATGCTGATATAGTGCGTTAGGAAACTTGAGAAGGTACTTAAAACAGCAACCAGCTTTACAAAACAACCCGTTTTATATTTTTTTCAAAAGAGTTAGCTGATGACATCATCAACGACGTTTAAAAAATAAGTATTTCAAATGTAACTTCATAACTCACGTACAGTGAGTGCAGTCTGTTCCATGAGTGAGGAAAATGAAGCCATTATTTAATGAGTCTACTTACTTATTATTACAAGAGACAATGAGACAATTGCTGTGACAGTTTCCCTTTAAGAGAAATAATGTGTCTGTGACTTGTTGGTTTTGGCTGGATGAATGAATAAAAAAGGTTTCTTACCCAAAAGCTTGGAGACTGCTCCCTGATGATGTAACATTTGAATGGGATCATAGGGCCTCATTCCGTACCGTAGTGGAGCAGAAAGGTCAAGCAGTCGACCTGCGACACCACTCATTTGATGTGCCCCACCAGCTGCCGCAGCAGCCGCTGCAAAACCACCAAGAGACGCAGCACTTTGATGAGAAGCTGCAGCAGCGGCAGCCGCTGCTGCTGCAGCTGCACTTGAACCTGTTGGAGTGCCTGGTGTACTTCCACCCCCGCTTGCCCCTCCACCCCCAGAAACTGACCCTCCCCCAGCGCCACTGGCGACATTTGTGTAGAGATCACGAAGATGGTGTGCCGTCATTTGGCCTGGAAAAGTAAAGAAATAAGAAATGTAAAAAAAATCATGCATTCATCCATACTTACATCAATTCGCTTGCATTTAGTTTCCCAACCCACTTAACTATACTTCAGCGAAAGCAACATAGTAATTAATTTTATCAAAATGGCTGCCGTCTCTCATTTTTCCCCTTATTCGTTTGTGATGGTCATAATGATATCATTATCTATTTATCCGCATGTCTAACTTTGCTTGCACAAGCACAAAACGCTACATTACATACACACATACTGCACTGCCATGGCTACACACAAATACAAAAAAATACCTGAATATACTCTGCCTACTTAACGACCTACCATGTACACGCTTTTGTTTAATTTCTCTCGTTTTTATGATGCCTGAAAAAAATCCCGTGTAAAAAATGGCTTCATTGTATAATTGTAAGTGTGTCGTATTCTCACTTGTGTTGCTTTATGCTTGCTTATTCTTTTGGATTTGGATTGTGTCATGCAACCGAAACCAAAACCATTGCGTTTTTGTTGCAACTTCTTAGCTAACAAGCCAGAGTGTGGACTGCGTACTGTGTTGTTTGTGGCTATTCTGTCAGGCTGCTTGCTGGACAAAAGCTAACTCGTTAGTTGGCTCTTCTTATTATTCCTACCACCTATTATTCTGGTATGGTGGTGGCTGGTGTGTAAAAAAGCAAAGCAGGAGAAAATTAGATCTGACATGTTGATCTGCTGCTGTTAGTCCACTTGGCTAACATTACTTGTATGCTTGTGTGTATGATGGGGAGGTATCCTCCCACTCAGGACAATGGTTTGTACTGTACGCTAACAATGTTACTTGTATTACGTTTCCACGTAATATTATTATTATGATTATGATGTTACCACTATCAACACTTGACTCATTTACGATATGAAAATAGCTCTATAATTGGTAGTATGCTTGCTTGATTGTTGCTAGCGAAGTGATGTCTATTTTTTGTATTTTATTTATAAAGCATTTTTTGCAGGAATTAATAGTTTGCTTATGTTCAACTTATGGTTTGGTTTTGTGCGACCAGAAGAGTTAAGCTGAGTGACCATGATAAGCAGGAAAAGTTTTATGACATGAAATGAAGAGACAGGACATTGTTTTTAAGCAAAAATTCTTTTAATTGGCTTGCTTATACTATACATGTATACATGCGGCGTATGGAGATGTATTGGAGTGCGTGCGAAAATTTGTCCGAGTCACAATATATATTTTCGTATAAAAATGCTGTTAAATAATTAAGCTTATAATGACTAGAGTAATTAAGAAAAATCCATTTCTCAAAAATATACTGTGCTGCATTTTGTTCTGGACTCGAAGGCGTTTTTAAAAAAGAAGAAAAAAATCCCTTTCTTCTTCATAAAAAATACATATAACATGACAGTGTTGAATCCGGAAACAAAGCAAAAAAAATGTGAATTTACAAAATATTGTGTTTGTATGATAGAATGGTTAATAATGTGGAGTAATTACGGCTAATTAAGAGGGCAGTAGTGGCTAGTTGCTAACGGTATCGTATGGTAATATTATGAATATGTATCATCTTCACCTACACAAATGTAAAATGTTTCAATGTCCATCGTCCGTAAAAAATTTACATGCATCATTATATATTTTAATGATCGCCATCACAGACAACAGCCAACATTGCATGTTGGATGATGACGTAGGAATATTCATGAAGATTACAAGAGATCATGCAAAATATGCTTGAAAACGTCCAGCAGGTAATTTTACGGAGGATGTTTCTCTGTGGTTCATTCAGAAGTACAACTGCTGCTGCTGACCAAAACGGAGGAATAGCAACCGTTCTACTCTATTTTATCTGACACGTTAGGATACCTTGTATTATATCTTTTTTAATTTTTTTAAATTCATTTCATCTCGTAACCTGACCGAACCATATTTTTTCCCATTAGCAAAGCATAATATGCAAACATAAATGAGTTAGCTGTTAACTAATTTATTCAGTTTTCTTTTCTTTAAAAAATCTGATTTTTTTTTGCTGAAAGGGTAAGCTATTAAAATAATATTATGATTTTCATTACTAGCGGGCTTGTTGTAATTGTAACATTGATGGGCACGTAAATAGATTGCGTGCTGCAGTAAGCCATTTGCCCGCAGTTTAGTAAAAGGTTTGCTTTTATACTGATGCACAAATGAAAAAAAAACAGATCATCGAAAAGTTATTGACCATATCTAAAATAGATTATCAAATATTATCGGCGTTTAATATACTACTGACTTACTTCAATTATAACAATGGTAGCAATAATGCATTATCTTCTAGGTAGGTGGTTGCTTGGTGGGTACTCTCACAGTAGCAATAGGTGTAAGAGTTTGTACTTAGTTTTTATCACTTTTATTAGTAACAATGACCATTGTCGCACAATAATAATAAAGGATTACTAGAATTGCTTTCGTATAAATGAATGCATTTAAAAAAGGAACACCAACAACAGCACCACTACTGTGATCACAGAAGATTCAAGTGGCACAGTTGGAAATTGGAATTATCATTACTGATATTGTTGTGGGTTTGTATATTTTCAGGAGCAATATTTTTTAAAAACGGTTTGTGTCCTACTGTGAGAGTGGTTATTATGAGAAAATCTGGATTATTGTAAGAAGATGAGTAATGGTAATATTTACAAAGATCTACCAAATTCATTATGATGGCTAACGAGTAAATTAAGGGGAAACTTGAGACTAGTAACTAACAAAGATGACTGGTAACTAAACTCAAGCTATCTTTTTATTTGAAGCTTTTGGGTGCTTATTTATTATTTTTGATTAGGCAAGGTAGGGATACTGTTTTCATGCTTTTACAAAGTCATGTTCCTCTTTTTTTTTCCCTGGGTGAAGAATAATGTATTATATAATGACAGTGCCAATGACTACTGCTGATTTCATGTTGCTTCCTATTCTCAGTTTGTAAATCAGATCGGATTATTATATTTTTATTTGTTACATGTTATCATTGTTAGTATGTATACTGTTTGCACTTGATTGAATCTAAAAATGATATGGAGAACAAGAAGAAGCCACGAAAATCATGTAAAGTCATTCAACTGTACAAGAGCTCCCTTTAACAAACAAATCAGAGGAAAAGAAGCAATCATCGTTTGTGAATAAAAGTAAACAAAGTATATTTGTTAGACAGATAGTGTAAGTTTATATTTTGTGAATTATACATTGCGAAACATACAGTGACAGGACAAGAATAGCTAGTCTGCTTTGAGTATCCATGCAAACAATGTTGCTATTCTTTTGTGGTTCATATTTTTGAAAGAAAGTTTTGCACTAGACATTTTTATGTACACATTTTAAAATGCTTGTTCGTGTCTGTGTGTAGCATCAATTGAAACAGCTTCTTATAAAGTGTTAAAAAGCAAAGTATTTTTTAATTTTAATTTTTCACGGGAAGTCGAGCGTACCCCCACACAGTCATGTCATGAAAATGGCTACTTCATGTCCTGTCCTTCGTTTTCTTCAGAAATAAAAACTTATTATTGGCTGTGATGGTGATGTAGAGCTTACTCACTATCACATCGTGTTAAATGAGTGTGTGTGCGTGTTTTGTAGATTGTGTGCGAGTTGTGCACGTTTTTTTAATTGCATCGTTGCCATAAAAATGTATGAATGGTGGAATAGGGTGTAATCATGACGATATTTTTTTGATAAACAGCCACAAAAAAAGACAATAATGAAGATTTTCAGGAGTCCAAGAAGCATGCATAGTCATTGACCAAAAAAACCATTGAAATTATTGGACATTGGCTGATGTAGCAAAGTATTTGAGCATTGTTGTAAAGTGAGCTTGTGCGATCAAAAGGAAACTGCGTGAACCAATCACAAAATTTTGCTAGCTCACCACCGCTCACGATCAACCAAACCAACGCTTTTCAGAGAGAGAAAGAAAAAAATGTAAAATGATGAAATGGGTGAAATAATGCAAGCAAAGTATATGTTCATTGTCGAGTATTGTTTGTGATTCCTTTGCAAAAGTGGTTTGTATGTATATTTTTTTGATGGACAGGCAGTGTATAGAAGATGACAATGAACAATGTCAAAATGTGCACATAATGAACTTCAATATTTTACATTGAATGATGCGTTCAAATATCAATGAAGGAATAATGTGTTTGCTGGTTTTACTATAAATTTTTCTTTTGTATTTAAAATACGTTTAGCATTTATGCTTGAAAATATTAAAAAATTAATTCATTTCGTCCATCCTTTCATTGTTTTAAAATCAATTCACCTTAAAATTTATGAATATGCCCCACCTCGTCCTGCCTTGTTGGTTATTAGGAAGCACATTTATGAATCATATTTTGTCGATTCTTTTCTCATCATTTCCGTTTTAAAAGAAATTTATGGAAAAATATTTATAATTTAAAAAAGTACATTATTCTCAAAAGTTTTCGTATATGGCTGCAGTTTAGAGGCGGATGTAACCTGGGTTGGGAAACAAGAAGTTAACTGTTTACGTTATTCTTTATCTTCATACCAAATTTTTATTTGACATTTTTTATTACCTACTAAAATTAGATTTTCCATTGGTTTTCAATTCATTTCTAAATTAAAATGGTGTTATTTTGAAGGAGGGTTAGAATGATAACTGACTAAACACATTTATATTCGTTTCCGGTGGAACCAAGTCAAGTTGATGAGCTATTTAGGATTTTGTGTAACAATGCTTCGTTTTTTATTACAAAATCATACCTCATTTTTTAAAGTTTTTTTGTCTAACTGTATATAAATAGAAGCATTAAAATAATCTGAGGAATGATATAATAAGTTGAATAAGTTGTACATATGAAATATTTTTATTGGCCAAGGTGATCCCATTTAGTATAGTTTTAACAAGCTATCTTTTAAGCTGCCTACAAAAATTACTGCTCGTTTATCCTTACTTTGCTATGCATGTCACCGTCACCCAAGTACTAACAAGTAGCATCAGTCAACCTACCACTACCACTAACTAACCAGCTTACTATTAAAAAATCCAACCAATATACATACCCACCCTAAATTATAAAATGAATATCCTTTTTCATGTACATTCGCTAATAACAATAATAGTCAGTTATACTCAGTCACAGTCATCATCAACATGACAACTAACAAGATTGGCCACTTGATCACTTCATTCTTCATCAACTCCTCTTAGTAGCCTTTAAAGGCAAAGATGACAATAATTTTTATAATTTCATCAAAATCACCATAATAATCACATCTTTTTTTTCTGAAGCGACTTTATACCTTGATACAAAGCAACACAACATAAAATAATAACAGCATAGCACCATCAATCGAGCACAAAACACAGCATTCTCTTGAAATGAACACTATTTCTTTAATCTTCTCTGTACTTGGCTTGATTAAACTATTCAATAATCATCAATCAGTATCCAGATCACTCAACATGCTTTGTTGAATTCTAGTTTGTACATTCCTCAAGATAAATGGAGTTATTACTGCCAAGGACACAATTCCAAAAGCAAATGGGGCAGTTTGATACACCGAACAAATCATACAATATGATCCCTGTGTGTGCACTACTATTTATCTATCATTATTTTTCTTTCACGAAAATAATAATTGCCAGTAATCACTATCGTGGTCATTACTATCATGGCTTCCCCTAATTTCTATTGATTGCCAAAGGTCACCACTTAGAGTGCATAGGGACATCACCCATCAATCATTATAATAAACTGTATATAAATAAATATGCATCATTTTGATCATCTCTGATCATAATCATGACTAAAGATCAATTTCCGGCAAGCAATTTCCAAACAATCAAAATCACAAAATAACATTGTTTAAATTATTTTCATCCTTCAACCATTATTTTCTGTGATTTTCTCAGATGCAAACTCTATTTATGTTTCTATACTTTTTCAATGATTTAAACTAAATTTTGCTAAAAAAAATGTTCTTGAAAATAAAAATCACGCAAGCTTACAAAAAGCAGAGCAGTTTACTTAAAAAATACACGAAAACTATTATGGACAAGGGGATAATGTTACAATTATTTTACAAAAAACAAACAACTCAAATCAAGATTCAAGACACACACAAGAGCAAACATCGACAGAAAGACACGAAGAGGAAAAAAATTGTAACGACAAAACGAAATGTATCTAGTTGGTGGTATTTTAGTGTTGTGTGAAGAGGTGAGTAAATTGGTGCATGTAAACCTAAAAAAGTACAAGAAAATAACAACAATAGTGATGATTACATTACACTCTCTTCACCACCACCACTTGGATGTTTATTGTTAAGCATTGTTTTATAAATAATAAAATAAATATGCTGTACAATGAAGAGAGAACAAGAAGGACACAAGGTACACAAATAAGAAGGATCGTCGTCATCATCGTCGCGTACATTTTTACAACCCCAGCCAATTTGTACAACACATCTCGTGTGTAAAAAAAATATTTTGTAGGTATACAAATGCATATACATTTTTTTCATCCCCTTTTGTCATGATGGAGGTGGTTGAGCTGATGCTGATGCGGTGATGTGGTGTTGTTTATTTTTTATTATTTTTAGGCGACCAAAAATAGTGAGTTGGATTGTCATGCAATCCAAATAGTAATAACAGTAATAATGTTACAATTTTAACAACAATTGCATTTATTGCGGAGGACTGAGCGAGTGCAATAAGAAGAAAGAGAAGAGGAGTAACATAAATTGTAGTATGAACACAGGGCTGTATTTGACTATTAACCTGTCTTTCTGTTGCTACATCAACTCACCACACTGGTCACCTCATCATGGTCATCATTGCCAACATCAAATATCATCATGATGATCCCAGCCCAACTGCTGCCCATTCCATTAAATTTGCGTAGAACAACCAATGCATATTATTTACATTTGCATGTATGGAATATTATTATTGAGCAGGGTTGCCCTACGATGGTGTGTGCGTGCACACATCTACATACATGCAAGAAGACAAAAAATATGCATATATATATTGTAAACAGGTAATTATATTTTTAGTTTAGAAAAAAAATTGCTGAGGATGGTACACTTTACGTATGTATTCATGACAACTTACTTGAAAGACCGATGAGTTTAATTATATTTTTTGCTGGTTTATGATTTGGATTTGGTAGCCAAACAAAGAAAAGAGGTGATGATTGATGCAGAATGGTGGTGTGGCGACAACGCAACGATGACAGAAAGGTGGTACGATCAGTTGTGTTGTGAAGAGGGGGATATCTGATACTATGATGATGATGTTCAAAAACAAATTGTGTATTTTAAACGGTTACATCTATATCATTTGCTGCCATTTTGTTCAAATTGTAAAATAAAAAAGAAAGGTTGCAAATTAAGACTTGCAATATGCATTTTCACACAAACACGTGATATTATTGGTTGTTACCTTTCTGTGCATGGTTACTTTGTGTAAATGCTACAAGGAACAATATTCAATAATATAATATTTGGATGTAATAAGATAACTGATTTTTGACTGGGCTGATTGTAATGAAAAATATTAAAAAGTGAATTTAAAAAATGAATAGCAACAGAACAAAAATATTTTTGTTGGCATGCCATATCTAAAAAACAAACTTACAGTTTATAAACTATTATTGTAACCATTTATTTAAATGTCGGTGGAGGTGATATAACAGCGTATAATTTGATTGATTATTATATTGACCACGATTGACAATTGCAGGTTGTAGCAGTTGTTGAGACTATTATTCGAATGAAAAGGTGGCGAGATTTGCCTGCGGTGACTGAAATGAGGTGTTCATGATGAAGTAACTTAAAGAATCTACAATTATAATTAAGATTATGAAAATACTAGATATAAACGTCATATGACTATGACATGTCATGTATAATCGACCATGTAATTTTGTACCCCAACACCTCCCTACATGCTGTTGAACTGACATTTATATTGATCCCAAAGTCATTAAATACATGCAAACAATGATGAATCATTGCATTTTTGGCAAATTATTATTGAATAATTGTAATTGTAGTAGCCCTAAAAAATGATGACATACCTGATATTCTCGTTATTCTAACTATTAGTCATTATTGCAAAGTCGCATTATTCAAAGTCATACAATTAGTCTGAAAAGTTGACGAAAAGTAGGTATATTTATAATTTATTGAATATGAATGTTATGATTGGTCATAAATATTATACGCAGTCACAACAAAATCAACAATAAATAAAGCTTGACTTATACTGACGCATAAACGACATAAACCATGTGTAAAAGGTATGAAGTGAACGACTTATTCATTCCATATTACGGATTTCAATTTTCAAAAAGCAATGATACTTTCCACCGAGTTTGTTAACAAGCAGCAGCAGGTGTCCTATTGTTATTAAATCTCTGACTAAAGCTTAAAAAGTGCTGTGACATCAATACAGATACGAAGAGGGAGTGAACGCAACGCACAAAAACAGACGTTTGTATAGTGAGAAGTTTAAAAATACCTAATTTAAAATGGCAAATTCCGGATAACTCGTAAAAGTATACATACATTAAATCAGTTTGCTTTTGGTGAGGAGGATGATAAGGATATGTAGTGTCCGTTTGCGCATATATTAAATATGAATATACATCTATTTCATAAACAGGTAGTAAGTAGTGTGTTCAGTTCAGGTGAGGTTGATTTGACTGCTGCTGTTGTTGAACGGATTGATTTTCTACTTGACTACACTTCTATTTTCTCTGTGCTTCTGCTTTTTTGTGCTAATTTTCTGACTGATTATGATTAGGTAGCTATAAACACTTAAACAGCAGAGCCACAGCATATCGTAACATAAACAACCACAAAAGTTAATCGCTCTAGACAGACAGACGCGTAAAGGCGGCTCCTGCTGATTATTGGATTAAAATTAGTGGAAAAAAGATGTGTGCTGGTAATAAGCCTTCTGCTCATTATCACCGTCCTCATCAACTTGCAATATATCTATACCATATGCAGTTTTCAAGATATTCAAGCATTCACTGTCATCATTAAATGCTCTCATCATCTCTTCTTCGGCAAATAATCAGAGAAAAATACACCAACAGATGAATGACTGACACTTCTCATCATTCTATCATCTCAATATATTCTCGTGTCCGTGTGCACTGTGCACCAATATTTTTTCCGAAGAAAAATAGTAACATGAGTTTTATGAGTGTGTATCTGCCGAGAAACAAATTTTCGCATTTTCACAGAAACAAAATGCACACACAGCATCACATCAGGTTCGATTTAAGCAAAGATAATGAGCAGAGAGGAGAGCAGCAATAAAGACTGGCACCTCCAACAAACAGCCACCGCACCGCGCACCCAAAAAAATGTACATATTTATTTGCATGATGCTGCCACTGTTTTTCCCACTAATATGTAATCATAATCATCCTACTCGACACGTTAGAAAAAATAGATACCGTGTAGAACTAAGCATTAAGTCGCATCTTCAAAATATTATTACAAACTGAGAACTAACAAAAAATTGGGCAAAAAACGTGTTTTAAATTCAATCCTTCCGATTGAGATCGTCGATTCGATTCAATTGATTTACTGTTTTTTTTTGTTATAATGATAATGTGATGATGGTGCCTGCCTGCTTTTCCAATGCGTATGCATATATGTCTGCTCTTGCAACTTACAGCATTTTTGAGAAGATTACAGTGTGATGGTGCATCATCATCAAAAACTGCATCTTTACTCCACACCACCGAAGAAAATGATAACTTTTGAAATGCTACCTAGCCGTCCATTAAGTACCAAATGCAATCAAATATCATCGCCATATCATCATGATCATCATCACCAAAAAGGATGCGATCTGAGTTTAGTTTTTTTCTAATGATATTATACGACGATGGTGCCTATCTAGTGCCAATAATTCATTATCATCGTCATCATCGTCACCATAACCAAACATCACAGAGATAATGTTTAGATGATGATGATGGATGATGTGGAGTATTAAAATGCAGATCACAAACAACATCAATAGATTCGAGTGAAGTGCCATTTTATGATTATTACGTATTATCATTACATTTTTTTCTAGTAATGGCAAGCGATGCTGAAAAGCTGTAGACGATTTTGTTGATTGAAAATTGGAAATAATATTCACTCATCAAAAACGCTCCTTTGGGTGATTTTCTGTTCATTCACACTTGCAAGTGCAGAGTCGAGTCAATCGTGATTACTAATGTTCAGTTTAGTGATGATGATTGCAATGACGATGATGGCAATTCTCGCAAATTTTTAAAATATTATTACTACTGTTATTTATGTATACCTATGAGTTGGTATTTGGTACTATGACCTATGATATTAAAAAAATGATAAGAAAAAAATATTTTTTAGATATGGGTACCTGTAGAATTTGGAATGTTTGCACCGACTGGTAACTGTCCAGGAAAGTCCATTTCCCCCCAAAAACCTTCTCCTGCTCCTTTAACTACCCCTCCGCTAGAGTTGTTAGTGCTGTTGCTGTAGTTGCTACTACAACTATCACTGTTTCTACTATTGCTGCTGGTTGTGTTGTTGAGTAATTTCGCTATTGGGTGATGGATGAGATGATGGGGTGGTGGTGGTGGAATTGGTGGGTGAGGATGATGAAGCCGACTGGGGCTCGTTCCACTGCTTTCCACAACCATCAGCATGGGAATACCCACACAACTTTTGGAGATGTCTTGCTTTGCTGCTTTTTATTTAATCACTTGGTTTACTTACTTGAGGTCAATCTTTTTGGAGTTAGAACAATTGTATTGTTAAAAATCTCGAGGGAAGATTATTTCAAAAAATGTGTCTTAATTATTGTTATAATACTGCGATGGCTGACAAAGGAAGATGTATTTTTAAAACGTAAACTTGTTTTTATCATTTTTACAAAAATCTCTAAAGGTAAGTGTGTCCAGTGTTAATACATTAATTATAAAGGTGACAACAAATACATGACACCTTGTCACTGTCACTCAGAAAAAAGGTTTAATATATTTATTGACTTATCATCTCAAAAATCCCAAAAGAAATGAGTATTATGACAAGTTTTCATAATAATCAGCTCAGATCATATCATCTCATTAACAAGAGGTAGCTTCAGTTGCGTCTCAAAATCTTGAGAGATAAAAGAAATTGGGAATTATCAAGAAAGCCTGCTTATTTTCTCAGACTTTTCAGTGAAAATCCAATTTAATTTTTTTAAGAAGTGTGAAGTTTTAAAAAAATCGTGAGAACTGTTTATCATCACACTATAAACTTTTTTTTTACTGATAAGAACCAAATTAGAATGGTACTGAGCTAATGCATAATTTCTTTGTAGAATTTCTATAGTCAAATAGTTTATCAAATAAGATCACTTGTCCGGTGCCTCAGCTCTGTTCATTTATAAAATGCCCCAGTTTCCAGAGAGGTTCAAGTTCCTCAAGTCATTACAAAGGGTCCTCAGAAAGGTTTCTCTTTATACTTTCAATTTAAAGTTTCAGTTTTGCACTTGAAGAAAGGGCCTCTCAAAATTTTCTTTGCAATTTTAAATTATGTCTTTTTTGTTTTTATAGTCAATGCAATAATCTTCAAAAAAGGAGATCTGTTCACACGGGACCACTTTGGTATCGTTTTAAAAGTCAACCCTCTGTCCCATAAGCTTATTACACAGCTACGCCTTTTTCAACCCTTCTTGTTAATCCCTCTTCTCTGGACCAAGAGGTTATCAAAAAGCAATAAAGATAACACGTTATCATTACTTCTTCTTTTGTAATATTCTTTTAGAGTTTCACTGTATCCAGCCATGGACCACTTTTTTCACAAGATCATGAGAATAAAAATGTTACAAGTAAAATGTGTCTTTTCTCTTCCTTAAGAATAGTTTTTTTTCAGTTCCTTACACTGGACTCTTGACACAGCACGCACTAGTTGACTATCTTGTTTGCTTACTCACACCAAACTGAACACTGTCAGCTAACTTTGTTGTTTAAGGATGAGGAACCCTTTTTGGCTGGAGATCCACCATCCCACAAAAGTCAACTCTTTTTTTAATATTCTTTGCTTCTTCTACAACAGAATATCTCTAGCTGCCCCTTCTTTTGCTAAAGATGAGTTTTTTTCACGTAATGGGTATTTTCTCTGTGTATTTGTATTTTTATGGCTAATCACCTGCGTGCCTGCCTGCTACCTACCTTTATCCGCTCAGACTCACAATCAGTCAGTAAATGAGATCTGGAAGATGTGAGGGAGCGAGTTTAGTTCACCAAACCAAACCACACAAAGATGATGATGAGTTTGAGTAGACATGCTCACCTTACACACAGAAACAACTAAAACACACAGGAACACCATCAGCACACAACCACACCACTTGGTTTTTTTACCTTTACCTCTTTTACTACAGCGGTAGCAAATATGATATAGCAGAGAAGAGAGACGATTATGATCACTAAGCCATCCTCCTTCAACTTCTCTTGTGTTAATGCTGCTGATGTGATGATCATATCATCCTCATTCATGATCATATCAGTAGCAGCATCAAAAGGAATGCAAGTGCTATTACCTGAGCTTGAGCTGATTGTGAGTTCAAAAAGTGGTGATGATCAGTTTACTTTTTAGGACTGCTTCTTCAAACATGGGCAAGATTACACAGAAAAAAGAATTAAAATCTTCTATTTCTTTACAAAAAAATCACCATTTAAACTTATTAATGTAATATGAACTAATAGTATTGTTTAGATTAGCAGAGTGTTTACGCAAGCAGGATTTAAATAGTTGTAGGTGTGTGTATACCCAATATTTTTTAAATTGCAGTCCACACCATACTAACATTTACACTCAAAGGACATGCAAGAAGAAGTGATGAAAAAAAGGGATTTTGTTTTTATGAGGAAATGGTCAGAGAGGGTAAACGACAATACCCTGTTTTATTAGGCTCACTTGTGTAAATACATGCACAGGTATGTGGGATAAAGGTAATGTATGCTTTACTATTGATGCCTTGTGCCAATACCTGCTTGCTTGAACACACCTACACCTTCAATTTACATTTGAATCGTCGGCAAAAGTTGCGTTTTCCATTTCACTTCTCACTCCCAGGTAAAAAGTACGTCGTCGTCGGTGCTGTTGGCTGGTTATTTAGTAATGGGTTATAAATGAGTAAAGCGGTTGTGGACAGGAATATTGTGTTGGCAGCGAAAGTGTGAGCTTACATTTCAATGCAAAACAATGTAGTATAATGAAACAAACTGTATTGCATAGCAAAGTATTATAAAGTTATGCAATCCAATCTGTTTCAAGTGGACTCTGTTGACCAGGCTAGAGAACGAGTTGAATTTTAGGAAAAAAACAAATCCATTGCGGAATGAATGAGTATAAATGTGAAATGGAGGGTTGATAAGCATCAAAGTGGTATTAAATTGCTCTGTCACCAAAAACCACCACAACAGCATGAATCCAGATGGAGTTCAAGAAGTAATCAATTTTAAAACGATTAACTTTTTCATTCATTTTTTGTCGTCACATAGTCATATTTTTTAAAGATGGAAATCAAGAATGTACATGGAAAAAATTGTATAATGTGCATACTCTTTTGGCGTATTTAACGTGTGGCTTTTTAAGAAAACTGTTTTAATGAACCAAGTTAGTAGTTTGGTTTTTTGACTGTGAATTGGTATTGTTGACGACTGTGTACAAATGTAGCTATATCCGTCCATGTCCATATCATTCCATACACACACAAGTAAGTTAAATTGAACGAGTTTTTAATTACTTTTACGAGTATTTACACAGGTAGGGCAAGTAGGCATGCATACATGAAAATGCATAAAGGGGTGAAGGTGGACAGGATCTCCTTTTTCATGCTGATCTATCGTTTAACTTTTGGTTACGTAATGCATACTATATAGTAAGGTGCAAGCAAAACTTGCCACAACCACCACTCAACGTTTCCCAGTAAATAGAAGGAGACAGGCACTAATAATACTGCTGAGTGTCTGTAAAGCCGACTCAACAGCTCACATGGGGAAAACGAAGATGATGATAGTGATGATGAGGCCTCTCTTCTTCTTTTCATCTAGAGTGGTGGTGAGTTTTGTTGAGTATACTATCTCGTATGCTTACTTGGGTGCTCGGCTCTAACTTTTTTTACCAAAAACCAAACAGGTATACAGAGAAAAAGAGAGTAACAGTGAGCGATCTCTTTAAACAGTGGAACGAACAAAGTATGCTGGCTAATGTGCAAAAGACCTTTGATATGTGTGGATATATACATATTATGTTTCTATTATGTATGGGATTTATACAGTGAAAATTTATTTAACTAAAACATTGTTGATATAGTTGAATGAAGCTGGCAGGGGATTGGCTGAGCCTGTTGAGCATAGCATGCCACCACTCGTTCGAAAGGGACAAAAAGAGGTGTGCTTTCTAAAGTGCGGCCCTGATCCGCCCAAACACTTAACTCACAAGTTACAAAAAAGCAAGTAAACAACTCGCTTCTCTCTCTCGCTTTCTGTCTGTCGCTCTTTCAATAAATATACATTGTGTAAAAGTCTTATTCATTTTTTGAGTTGACTCTCTTTCAAGACATTTTACTGTAGCAGCATACCACCACCATCACCACAGCACCAGATGAACAACCAAGTCAAAATATTCTTCTCTGTTGGCGACGACGACGACGCTTAACAAGACTTCTCGTCGTCGCTCGACTCCTTTTCCTTCATGTACTCTTTCATCTCAAATTGTCCAACTTTCTTCAATTGTTACATTTTGGTATTTCTCTCATTTAAAAAAGTAAACTAAAAATTGTCTTAAAATCCTGGAAATTTTAAACACGCATGTTAGCATTATCATCAGCGGCAGTACACCATCATGCAACAATCATCATTATTTAGCCTCATAATTTATTATTATGAGTACCCATCATCGACCCTGCCTGTTACCAAATTTTCAAGCATTTTTTCAAAAATTATTTCAATTTTTTTTGTGTTCTCCAGCTAAACTCTTTTCTTGGTTGATCAGCCTTCAAAATAAAATATCAAATTATCGTAGTCTGATCTGATGTTATTGTTGATGCTCCTGCTTCTGCTTAACATGAAAATTTTGATTGCTGGTATAATTCACCAATATTAAATTTGTGTACTTACCTTATATCTGTTTTTGAAGAAATGTATACATGCGTGCATACTTCATTTTTGTGTCAATGTAGCAATCAAGAAATATATGCATGTTTTCATTTTGTATTATATTCATGTCCGTATACATTCTGGAGTTTGGATTTTTTATAGCCATAATAATAGAAAAGATGATAATAATAATAACATATTGTTGGCTATCTTTCTCTCTCGACTAATTTATGATGTAGCTTGGCTTTTGGTTTGGTGTTGTTGGTGTTGGAGGTGAATCCATTAAATTTGAGAATGATGATAGCAAGTAGCATTTCTTTAATGTAACTTGAAAAAAAAGATGATGATAATACGTTTGTTCCTCTTTGAATTCCTATTTCTCTCTTCAGTAAAGAGTAGTATTGTAACATTGCAACAATCACAATAGTAGTAAGTATTATAATAGTAACAACAACAATAATGTGGCAAGCAACAAACACAATATAATATCGAACCAAACATGCCCAACCGAACCCGGTGAGCATTGCACAATGAAATTGGATTGGTTGGATGATGGAGGTAGAAAGGAGATTAGCAACTTGTTTTTGCTGATTGTCTTTTAGTGTTATTACCACTTATTACAATTATTATTACTGCTTGTACAACATTCATTGGTTGTTGGTGTTCTCTGTAGGTATAATGCGAAAAAAATCGTAGGTAAGTGAGGATTTTTTTCTTTAAATCTGTGGTCACCTCACCACTGCACTGCCTTCTGATTGCATCTTCTTTCTTTCTTTTTTTATGTCTGCGTACTGCTATTCATATCTTTACTGCAGAATTGGCAAATTACAGCAGCAGTAAAAACTGCTTTGGACACTGAAGATATTTTTCCGTGTTCCTTTTAAAGAAAAATCCCTTATCTTCAATTTAATTATAAAGCTTTCAGATTAGGCAGTACGGTGTGCAGTGTGATCACACACTGGTAGAGTGCATGTTTATCTGAATGGTCTTGTGTAGACAGGGGTTGTCTCAAATTGCCCACGCGGTAGCCATGAGCGAACAAACCAGCCACCCACACACATAAAATACACAACACACACACACGAACAGTTTTTCATCACTTTGCTACATTAAGAGAGTTGTAATAACAAGTAGGAAAGTACTACAAAAAAACTCTTCAGGAATACGAAGCGAATACTATAGCTTATAATTATGTATAATTGTTCTCGCCGCTATTCTAATAGTTTTCCTGTAATGATCATTTCATTACCACCAACCCCTTTTCAGCAGCCATTTTCCTGTTTTGAGAAAGTAAAAATGGAATAAAAATGGGCATGGTGAGAGCCTCGGCTAGTGCAGTATTTAAAAGGAATGCGCAATAATAATAACAATAGAAAAACCGAAGAAGGTGGAAAATCACAAAATGTATTTTACAGAAAAACATTAAGAAACATGACTTTTTAGGCAGTGGTTTGATGATGATGATGATTGTGGCATTACTTTAGTTTACTTTGGTTATATCTCTGACATTTTAAGAATGCAGCAGCAAGCAAAGCAAGCATGATGCTCTCACTTTTTAAAAGAATCAGTCAGTCAATTGAATTGAGCTGGTTTTTTGGTTGAATGAAAGTGACATTCCAGCACTACAATGTCTCATTCACGTAGAACCACACAGCATCATGCCTAGATACTTTACTTAAGCATGCATTTATGTAAATGGCTGATATATACACTATTACACACACTTATTGCATTTTTGACTTAATGAGGATGATGTTGATGATGATGGCAACGATTACTTATATGAAAATGCTGACGTCTTCTTGCTCATCATCATCTTCTACTGACATAAAAGAGTATTTGGACTTGGACCTTCTCAATATAACCAAATCTCTACCAAGCATGTTTAATACTTACCTACATGAATATAACTGCGAATTTAATTACATGATAGTATATTCTAAATAGCCAGCTTTTTTAATGGTCTGCTATAAAGGAGACAAAAGCAAACATATCTACAATACTACAAAAACAATATACTTGCTAATTGCTTCCATCTCCCATACACATTTTCCTTCTTAACTCCTTCTCAGCATCCTTATTATCAAGCGTTTCCCATTCATTAGTTCCACAGAAATTACACCCAGCTAACATACCGCCATCATCGCACTACAAACTTCAGTAGCAAACCAACTTTTTAATTTGCTCAGTGTTGCATAAAGATAGCAAAATTACTTCAAATCTCTTGCCTATCTCATTTCTCAAACTATTACAATAATGAAACATGCATAGACAGTGTGCTGGAATGTCCATTTTCCATTTTGATTCCTCTTTGGATACATGGCACACGGCGAGCATGCCTCCTTCCTTAATTAATTATTCAATCTATTTATTATTATGTATGTATACATATGTATATTACCATTATCAAACCAGATTATCCAATGAACATTCCTTTACAACTTTTTATAAATAATTTCCTCCTCCACTCCCCAACAAATTAATTGACATATTTCCATCAGTAATTGTTTGCTTTTAAAAATGAGACTATTCTTGTGAATGAATGGAAATACCATTTTCAAACCATCAACAAAACTAACCCAATTTTTTATTTTTGTCCTTTTCTTTTCCACAGTCCATCTGCCTATTTTAAATATTTCCACTCCTCAACAGCCACCCATCAATAATAATTGCACCACTTGCCACATTACATTCTACATTACATCTCTACAAAAGTGATGCATAACTCTGTGTCTTTTTTCTAAAGTCAAGTTTACTTGTTGTAACAAATAAGAAAATATTTTTTTCTTTCATTGTCATCTACATTATCATTTCGTCCTTTCTCTCCCTCTTTTTAAAGACGTCTCCCAAAACAGCATCAAATCATATCATCATCATCATCATTCTCCACACACTGCTTGTTTCTTTTGTGAAAAAAATGTGTAATGAGACGCATGATGATGTTCAGTTGATGATACTGATTCTGATGATGAGCTTGCATTTGCTGGCCTTTTGCTTGATTGCTCGTTGAGTCTCTTGTCCATTCTTACCCATCCATTTTCCTTCCCTTTCTTCTCCAAATCCATCCATCCATCTCCTCACTATTATTATCTTCTTCTTCTTGTGATATTTTTTTTTGTATTTCAAATGTGATTTTTGCTAGTCATCATCATCAGTATCACCAGAACATAGTATATAGTTATTTTTTTCGCTGATGCCTTTAGTATATACTTACAAGACAGCATCCACTTATTGTTGTTGTTGAGTGGGTAGGTATTAAAGTTGACTTTGGCTACTTGATCATGATCATCCCAATGCCGATGAGGAACAATAAGGAAAATGCACAAGACACTGTGATTTTCTTCTTCTTTCACAAGTGCCACTGCTGGTGCTGGTGTGCTCCTGTTCAAACTAATAATCAGAAATGATAATGACGATAATAATAATATTACACATTTGGTTTTTGGTAGAAGCAGCAGCAGCAGATCACAGCCAGCCAGCAGCAGTAATACAGACAGTGATCATCTTTTGCTCATTGCGTTATGTTACACACAAGGTAATTATTGACAATGGAATGTGATTGACAGATGAAATGAAAATGAAATGGGCATTGCATCTAGCAGTCATCATCGTCTTCTTCTTTTTGGTATTAGTTTAAGTATTGAGGGGTAGTCAAGTCGATCATCTTCTCACTCGTCTTCAAGGAACAAGATTCAGACAGTCACTCTTTTTCAATGAATTGTGAACAGTGTCAATGCTAAAAAATAGCTGGTGGATGAAATTACAGGTGAGCAGAGAGATGAGAAGGAGAAAGAAGAGCTCACCAATGCCTATTGTCTATTGTTCAACGAAAACCTAGTCGAGTTAAATGACAAGGTATGGTATTGGTAGGGTGATATAATAAAAATAGAATTGTAAATTGAACAAGAAGGTGTTTAACTTTGATATGCCTATCACAGACACATCACACATTCAACAAAAATGAGAAAGAATTTATTCATCTCTATCCATTCGTCATATTTACTTGCTCACTTTTTGAAGAAAAAAAACTTCTTTGCTGTTCTTCCTCATCGTCATCATGATCAAAGCCGTCAGAAATGTTTATTTTTTAAACTTAAAATCCCACATAATAAATATCTTATTTTCTGGCATGATTATTATTTCACCCCATTGTCCATTTTTTATCATTGGATCATTTTTCTTGTGTTTTCTTTCCTCTTATTTCTCTATCACTCAAAAGCAACTTATCCGAAAGAAACAAGAGAGAAGCCGAAAAAAGAACCACACAATGTCCATGTCCACTTTATCATTTTGGAGTGGATTGGATTTGGATACTTCTTCTCTCATCTCAACATACGTAATCATCCAAGTCAAGTGGCAAAAAATATCTACTGTACTTTCATCATCACACCATCCTATCGCGTCCACCACTACACCGTGTAATTATCAAATACAAAAGGTGAAACATGATTATACTCACAATCAGAAAAAAAGAAAGATTGAAGATGAGTATAAAAATATCATCTAATACTCCTTCTCTAACAATACGCTAAAGAATATACAAAAGTTTACGCCACCACATCATCATCATCGTCATACAAATACAATACACACATTTATACTCTTCTTACATATTTGTTCAGTTCAGTTTGCTTTTCTTGTTAAGAAATTTGTGTAACTTTTTATGTAACAATGAAAAAAAGACTCGTTGAAAAGAATAACCATGTTTTTTCATCTTCTTCTGTGGTTTTAGTTTTTCTTCATATTCCTTTTTATTATAATAATAAAAATAATATTGTGGTTGCGTTGCTTGCCATTACATTTTACATTGCATCATCATCATCATACATTATTACATTACTGCTCCTTGCTTCTAATGCAGTTATGTGACGAAGAAGAAAGGATGATCCCTATGAAAAGAAAGTAAAAACCACACTGTTCATTATTATTATCATTATTATTAACATCGTCCTCCTTCTGCTTCTCGCGCAATCTTTTGTTGTGTTGCTTGGTATTCTCCTAAATAAAAAAATATGCACTACTCAACAGCAAGGCAAGGCATTGAACTTGAATCTGTTGTTTGGCCGGTGATATTATGTTGTGGTGTTATAACAAACTTGCAACAATAAATGCGATACTCTTGTGTTGTTGTGTACTGTACCGTTTTGTTCCTTTTCTCTCCATCATGTCATATTTCCTCTTGTAAATCTTAACTTTACAAGAACGTCATCCAATTCACTTGACTTGATGCTACTTACTTGTGTTGTGTGTATGCTCAATAAACATTTTGCCGCTTCGTCTAGACTTCTGAAGATTTGAAGAGAGAAATACTCTCGTGACGCAGTGAGAGGGAGAGAAAGAGCGAGAGGGGCAGTAAAGCGGTTATAAAAAAGGAATCAGACATGGAAAAAATTAGCCATCGTTATAAAAAAGTGTGATAAATACACACTTATTATATTATAACTTTAACAATATTGTATGCTTTTTTGCTTATTGTATTATGAGTGACTAGCAAAGCCAGATGTACACTCATGATACCCGTTAGTGTACGTCGTACACTATAAAAGTCTCTAGTAGACATGATAGTGATCTTTAAAATCAAATATCTTTAAGAGTTGGTCAAAAGTTAAGCTCCATACT
>JAQFXM010000257.1:0-59079 GCA_034693345.1 Entomobrya multifasciata
CTGAGGAGTCTGTGTACCAAGTTTGAAGAGAATCGGTTGAGGAATGTCGAAGTTAGAGCATTTACGGACAGACGGACGGACAGACGGACAGACGGACGGACAGACAAACAAACTAAAATTATAACTACGATGAATGAATTCATCTTCGTAATAATTTGGGATCACTGGTTCAGTTTGTCCGTTTTGTTTGCAAACTGATTTTCGCAACCGGTGAGATGATCTCAATTGCTTAACCAATTTAAATTTTCTCGAGATAATATAATTTGACTCCACTAAAACCATTTTTTGACGCAATGGTGTCAAATGTCATTATTTTGCCACCTCAGGAGGCGTAGGTGAAAGCTTTTTGTCCAAATTTGGTACTCAAGTATATACGAGACTTTTGCAACTCGTAATTGCAAATCTGTCACATCCCACCCCTAGGACGGACCCCTATAATTGCTTAATCATGGATTGAAGTAACCAGTGTAATTTACACACCACAAAATTACGCAACTTACACTGCAAACGAAGAAATATTTCTCCATTCACTTAAGTAATCAGAATACTACACTGCATTACAGCAAATACTAAAAACTAGTTATGCATTCATATCGATGCACTAGACGCATCACTGCATTATAGCTACAACATCCAGTTTCCTTAATCAAAAATGAAATCAGTTCACTTGCACAAGCATTTCTCATTTTTTTACAACTGCAAGCTATTTTTATTGTTTTCAAAAGTTCTCAAGTTTGTACACATTGTATTGCAAGTCACACAAAGTACTTGACAATTTTTTATCGAGCACAGTGCAAGGAAAAAAAACCAGTCGAACAACAACGCATAATAAAAATGTAAAAAATGGAGAAGTGTGCAGGCAGATATGTGATATGAGTATAAGTAATAAAATTAGCTACATGACTTAATCATACAAATATGTAGGTATGTGAAAAAAGGAAGAAAAATTTTAAAGAAAAAGTGGCTGTTGTTTGTTCTGTAACTAATGGACTTGAATGAGCTGTTACAAGTAGAAATTAAAATGTGTACAATCACCCACAAACAATGCACTACGTTGGCCTCAATAATGCACTATGAAAAATGTAACATTGTCAATCCTCCAATTCAGCTATTATTACATTTTAACAACTTACAGTTGTATACATCTGCTTACAACGCACTAACCTCCAATGTCCATTTTCAAGTGCAAAAATATGTACACACAAAATACGTGATCTCTTATGACTGTATGCCACGATTATAGTATTGTTATGATTAGTGATACTTGATTTTATTTTTATGCGTGTATCTCATCATAACAATCTTTATCTCACTATGCTCAGTACCTAAATACCTACAAACACACTCAGCATTCATTAAAAATTTGTTATTGTTGTTGCATTGTTATATTTATACTTCTTCAAGAATGACACCCTGATTGCAGAAGAAAACCACTTTTGAATTGTTTGTGTCAGCATCGTCATTCTCGCCCATTATATCTGTTGTTCTCTCAGACATTTATTTGATCCCCGAGAAATTATCTTGAAAAATATGTATGTAATGCGTGTAGGTAGGTGTAGTGTTCTTTACCTAATTTATTATTACTCTATTGTTGAGTTTGAGATCATCTTCTGCGTAAAGCTGTTTATTATGATGATCATCAAAATCAAAGAGAAAATGTATTATAATAACAACATCAACAATCAGCATGACTGTGGCATTTGCCTTTCAGTGTAAATTCTCACTCATGTGATATTTTTTCAGAGGAATAATCAAGAGCTTTTAAGAAACACTCGTCTCGTCATCTTAATGCTCCTACTCATTTTTTTGTTTTGTACTCTGCACTGCCGCTTGATACACTTGACATTGACAGCCAAGTCAAGAGAATGAAAGAACAGTGAGAAGACAAAAGGCACACAAAATTATGCAGCACAACATGTGCAGTTGATGACGCTGAAACATTTTTTATATATGTTTGTCGCTGACTGAAACACTTGTTCCGCAATTACATCATATATGTAAGCTCGCCAGAAGAGATGAGCGTATTAGATAGATGATGAGTGGGATATTCATGTTTTTTTATTCTGATAAAGTGTTTTATGTTAAATGTGTGTGCAATTCACTCACACATGCCTTATTTAGTTTTTTTCACGGAAATGAGGAACAGTTAGACTCCGCTTTACAAAGCATTGTTAAAAAAAGATGAAAACGATGATCCTGCCTGCCACACATGTTATGTGATGATTTGCCCAAGTAAACTAACATGCTTTTAAGAAGTCTTGTTATATATTTTTTTCTCACGATGCACTTGGCGAACTTGACGTTTGTTTTTTTGCGATTTTTCGTCCATACTGTACTTGTTATATCCGGCTTATTACAACATTACAAGCATGTTTTGTATGTTATGGTCAAGTGGCCATTTTTTACATGTGGATTTCTTCAGAATAAGATGACAGAATTGTGCTTTGTCAAGAGGAGTTTTAAAAAGGAACTATTACAATCATCATAATTTTTTTATTGTTAGAGTGAAATGAGTTTATGGTTAGGGGAGTAACAATACGCAATGATCTGAAATGGTACCTATTTAGCCTATTTTAACATGATTCTAAAAATTTCGCGAAGTAAAAACTCATTGCTCGAAATTATGTCAAGTTGTCTATTAAGAACATTTTATGGTTTATTCCACAACACCGCGAAAGGTAATAAATACACCCTATTTGTGTTTTGCAATAATAATAATACACTGGTACAGTGATATTTTAGAAAGGAAGATGACCAGTGATAATATAGGTTTATGTTTCTAATGACACGATTTAACTTGTCAGTTTATTGCGAAAAGGCGATATTTGATATTGTGTGCCATTTCGTTATGTTCGTTTCCAAACAAGGACTATTTTTTGATTGAGGAATATGCTCCGATGTCTCTGCGGAAAAGTTAGACTGCGTACCGGCATAATACTGCATGATTTTTAGAATTATCTGCAAAATGCTTACCTTTAGAAACAGATGGCAAATCAAAGTCAGTCAAAGAATTATTTGTAACTTCTCTTGCTGGCGCCTCTATATTTAGGGGACCTACAAAACAAGAAAAAATATTTTTACCTTGAAATATCTTTAGGTTTTCACATGTCCAATATAAGTCATGGTCTGGATTCTGGATTGACGTATGAATTAAATGCGGTTGAATTTTCCCTTGCTAATTATAATCATCTTGATATTTTTATTATATATTTTTTACATATGTATTTATACATGTGAGCATATCTTCTAGTTAGATAGAATGACGTAACCTTGTAGACATGAGCGGTGCCTACCTGTTGAAAATATGCATACATGCAAGAAATTGTGCTTCAAGTGAAAATATTTTTGCTCGGGGTTTATTTTGGAAGCCGGCAAATAAAATTCTGGTTTCAAGGGAATTGAATGCAACAAAATTTCATGGATTAACTCTGGTTAGTTTGCTATACATTATACTTGTCATGATTACTTGATTTCCAGAATACTTGGTTATTTTATATGCATGTGAACTTTGTAAATGAATTGAATTTTTGGCTATTCCTTTTAATATTTTATAAATTTAGAAACTAAAAAATGTTGCTAGGATAAGAAGCAGTATGATATTTCATATGAATCCGTTTTACAATGGTCAATGAAACATTCAATACGAATTTTAAAGAAATCAGGTTTTGATGATGCTTTTTGAAAATTTCCTGGTTCAATCTACAGTGGCCACAACCCAATTCATAAACTTCAATTGATTTAATTTGATTGTTAAAAATCAATCATATTTTATTGTACGAGGATTATGCGACGACTTGAATTTTGATAGATTGTTCAAGTTATTGAAACATAAATAAAAACTGGTTTTATGAACGCCATGCTTTTAGATAGTTCGAATTCCCTCAGTTCATTTGTTGCGTGAGTACGTTGCGTCGGCTGTCCGTTAGTACTTGATTTAACGTTTGTGTCAAACATGTGTTTAGTACAAAAAAGTTCCCTCGTTAGGAAATGAAAACGTCAGTAGTAAAATCAGAGACACAATCCATAAATCCTTTAATGGCCTTGCTTTTAGTACTAAAGTGGTCACTAGTCACTACTTTAATATAATTATTTATGTTTAAACTTACCTGACTCGACTGGAACAAATGTAAAAAGAAGTAACCACCAAGCACCCCAAGCAAAGGTACTTAATTTATAAAACAACTTCATTTTGAACACTTACACCTTTCACATGTAAGATAATAAATGTTTTAAAACTTCTTTTTTTCAAAAATTATAAAAAACTTTTCCGAATAAGCCCTTTTGACATTAACGTTTTACGACAAAACTTCTTTTCACGTGCAAAAATATATAAGTACGATTCCCTCACTCGTTGCAACTATTCCTTGTTAACTATCTCTCAAAACAGCAAAGTCAAGTGCCTAATCACGCCTTCAGTAACTTTTTTTCTCCACAACAACCAGTAAATCTTTCGCATTAAATTTGCGTGCAAAAAAATACTTCCTTTCATACACTCATATTTTCAAAAATTTAAGCCTGCGCATTTCACTTCTTCTACAACGAAATGGTCCAAACTCCGGGACCCGACTAAACCCAGCAGCAATAAACCCTCGCGTAGAAAAGTGCAAACATATCATTACAATCATCATCATCCCAATCCCATGTAGGTAGAGAAAAAACATTCAACAGGCTGTTTCAAAAAGACGACTTATGGGGATGGGGAACATGTAACATGACGATTCGAAGCTCTTTGAAAAACGCAGAAGGGGATATTGCGTTCTTTAGAAGCGAATACAAAGCCAAGATTCCCTGTTCCTTTCCTCGTATTCATTGTTGCTGGTTGTCTTTGTTGCCGTAGCGTGTAGCATTATCATCATGATGACTATGACAACAAGAAAGAATGTATTAGCATTGCTTATTGACGATGATGGTATGTGTAAAAGTTTGTATAAAAAGCAGGCTTTACAAGACATGCAAGTGGCTTTTTATCCACAGAGAAAATGTCTTATAAATTTGCTTCAAAGTTTACATTGATGAATAAAAAAGGGAGAGAAAATAAATTGTAAGCAAAGCGTAAGCAACCTAAGAAGAAAAATAGTGCTTGCACTTTATTTTATTTGCTAAACGTTCTTGTGCTCTAATAGAAGATATTACACACACATTTACAAATAAAGTAGGAATTACACTTTTAAATGTATATACATATTATTTTTCAAAAATGAGCAACCTTTTACTTTAGATTTCATGTTACATAAGACTTTGGGTCTGATCTGAACAAAATATGTTCATAAAACTGGCATTTTTTTACTCTCTCAAGGTAAAGGTACGCTGTAGGTTTTTATTATTATTATCATATCATCAAGATAACACTGAGTTAGTTTTCGTATTACTGGTTTTTTTCGTGCATTTTAGTAAGTAATGTAATGCAAGGAGGAATGGGTACAATACATTAAATGTACATGTATTTCACGCTTTTTGCTGTCTGTTGTTTAGTCTGTTGATTAGATTTTCTTCTTCTTCCCTCAGCCAGCAAGTCAGCGATTTTTTTTTCTTTGGAATTGGGGCTGGTGCTGTGGTGGTTGCTGTTGTTTTTCTCTCTTTTTTTAAACAACCTCAACTTCCTTACTTACCTTGTTGGATAACACGGGCTTTCTGGTTATGTAATTTATGTAATATGTAAGAAAAAGATGCATGCAGAAAAAGGATTTTCAAAATCGTGCATGCATGCATAACGTAATCATTTTTTTATTTCATGGAGTTCTGTCAAGCTTTTTTAATGTTTACTTTGCAGAAAATGTATTCAATGAATGTGTGCTTATGTACGTGAAATATACAATGCCGGTTGTTTAACTTGATGCACCTCCGATTGTTATGATGACGTTGCGTTATGGTCGTTTCATATTTTTTTCAAACAACGACAAACAGTTCACAGTACTATATATCATAAGTTGACATTTTGTGTTGGTTTTAAGTAAACTTTAAAGGAGCTGGAGGTAGTTGGCATAAACCATAAAAAACAAAGTGATTAAACAACTCAAGTCAAATAAGGATGTAAAAGGAGAGACCATTGTGTAAAAGATTTAGTAAGCTACTTAAGAACTAGGCCTAATAGCTTGTAATAGTTGGTGTAAACTCTTAGCTTACTTTTGTTTTGGTTTGTAATATTTTTGGTTATGACATAGAGTACCGGTGGTGGTGGTAGTGGTCCTTAACATTAACAATGAAAAGCAGTTAATAAAATATATTATGCTTGTATGTTTGCCATGAATACAACAAGTATGATGAGAATACAGTCGTTAATTTTTAGACCAAAATGAATAAAGGAATTAATAGATAGTTCTTTCATTTAACTTGTAGAGTAGAGTAGAAATTCAATGTCCTAGTAGAAATTTAAAGTGATGTAAAAGTCCCGTATGAAACATATACATGATTTCGCTCTAAATAAAAATTTAACAGTTCAAGAACCGTTAAAGCTGGGATAAAAGTCTTGTTAGTGTATTGAAATTGGGCAAATTAAATATATCATAAATCAGTCAAACAAAACAAACACAAAAAGTACGTCCCCCATTTTCAGCCTTGTAAGGTTTCAAGAGCAAATATTCCTCATGATAAATTTTGACTTTATTGTTACGCCTAAATTTGAAATATTTTTAATTGTTTGGTCATTGCCTCAATATTTCAAAACTAGGACAAAAAAATTCTTTCTTTCGAAAAATAATAATAAGCTGTCTCCAACTTTAAAATGCAATCGTAAAATATTTTTAGATATCCGTTTTTGATGTTTTGTTATTTTTGATCCCATAGAAAAGCTAAGATTACATTCCAGATTGAAATGATATATTTAGAAATGTCTTTTGCTCATATCCAAAACTTTGCTGGAAAGAAAAATTCAACCTGGACTACCTTTTTAAGATTTTTAGTTTTGTTCACTTTTCCAGTGTTGAATTCATACAGGTATATAGTTGTAAAAATCTTTCCCTGGTGCATGTTGTTTGGAATTCCCCTTTTCCTTTGTCACGTAAGAAGGGTTTGACAGATGGCTTCCTGTAGGTGGTAGGGTAGTGCAGGTGTTTGTCTGTGTACTGGACTGAAAGAAATGTACAACACCAGACCAGATACATTATCATCCATGAAATCGAGAAAAAGTGTCAATACGGGACTGTTGCCTTACGTAATTTTTCAAGAAATTCTTAGTGTCCTACAAAAAATGAAACCTTTAACGATCCATTATTATCAACAAAAGTTTTTTTTTGGTTTGAAGGACAGAAATAAGCATTTGATTTTATATTTTTGAGTCTTAAAAATATATATTGACTCACTTCTAAGAGTATGAATTTTCAGTGATAAAATTCTTTGATTCTCAAAGTTTATAAAAAATATGTGTATTTTTGATGTTCAAAGAATTGACTACTGCAGGGATTGCTGTAAGTCTTATTGATAGTTTTTATCATCCAGGTGCATAATATTTCGAATTTCATTTTACCATTACTATGAAGAGTTTCAAAGTTTGATGCTAGAGCGTTTCAGATTTGTTAAGATTAATTCGGAGCTAAAAGGCATTTATTATAACTGTAGATTAAGTACTTTGTCCAGTAATGTATCTATAATCAGTATAAAATAGGTATGTATAGTTCAACCTGCAAACAATGCTGGTCGATCATATTCAAAGTATGTGGAAATGCAGTATGAATGCAATCTATTCTGTGTCGACGCATTTCTTGTTATATAGTTATGGCAAATATTCTCTAGTCACCATTTCCATGTAATGTCTCCTTTATAGATCATGTTACTTCGGAAAGTAATAATAAAATATTAATGCATAAAATGATTTCCTCTTTAAATCTTAATATGAGTCTTGATTGATGTAATCATATCAAGAAAGCTAAAAAATAAACAAAAACTTGCACTGTTACTTTATGAAAAATGCATCAAAGCGCTTTTAACTATTTTACAGGTACACTTATTGACTATACACAGCACATATAAAAATCAAAGTGAACACTTAGTATGCTGCACTGACGTGCTAAGCCAATATAAACAAATTAAAATTTAAAAAATCGTGTTGATGGTCTGTCGACACTCAAATCAAACTTGTTGTCATGGCTTAATTGATAATTGTAGTTTTGCATGCATGATGCCATGCCTTCATACGCGTGCGGTATGAGTGCAACATGTACTATTTGTGCTACTAGCATTATCGTAGTTAGTTACATTGTCATTATTCTAGACATTATATAACAAATAAAAATCCTTTCCTCGTGAACATGTAAAGCAAGTGCCTGTGTGAAATAATTTTCCACAATTTTTAAACGTAATTCCATATAACGTTGCAAAGGAGGACCTTTTGTAATCAAATTATCTAGATACAAAACTAGCAAACATTATGAAAATCTGGTTGACCTGATGTTTTCGATGTTTAGATAAATTTGGCAGCAAACAAAAACTTTCCATTTAAATCGTCTGAATATGAAGAACGAGAGATATTTCATTTCTAATGGCTAAAAAGTCTAGAAAGCAATATTTCGTTGACAAGCTGCACCAGTCCAACAGTGATTCTTAATAAAACAAGACAAATGTCTGCAAATTTTTATTGCAATAATGATGAAAATCCTGAGAAGGCGCTTAAAGGTACTTGTTATGCTATGTTTGCATTATTTGGCATACATGCTATTTTGAGTTCGTTTGGGTCATCATCATTTTGTCATGAGTTGTAAATCACCCTCACCTTCCTTTAGCTTCTTCCTTGGCGCAAGCTTCTATCCAAACAGAGCATTGTGAATTTTTATAGAGCCTAGCCATAATATACGATCATAATTATTTTTGATTGATCAGTAAATTACTAGGTTGCTAATTGCCTAATGCTAGGGTCAATTGGTTATCTTTCGACATGCACGTAAAACTTTAGGTGTTAGATTATACTTTGCGTAATTCCAAAATTATCGTGTTCTAATCAATCTCATGTTAAATGTTGGGGATTGGAGGAGAGGTGGGGGCTCACCTACTTAAGTACATTCAATAGTATTTATTTATTTGCTTATTTTAATTTTTACATATGCAACTCAATGAAAAAATTATAAATACATTTAATTGTACTGTTGCTCATTTCTTGATGAAATCACATTTCGATTCAATCGTTTGGATAGACAACACACCAGTTTGTATCGATTTAAGAGTTTAGAAAAATTGTGACGAGGTGTTTTTGAAAAATATCTCAAGATGAAGTTGGTTCGCTGTGCAACATTAATAGTTTTAAGTGTTTTTATCAGTTATGCATCTTCACTGCCACACAACCATTTTCATAGCGCTGTACGACAAATTCGCCAAATGCGACTTTTGCCATCAAATGCCATAGTTTTATCGTCTGAGCCGAGTATTCAGGTATTTTTTACTGGTATTTGGGTAAGTTTTAAATGTATACTTTTTATTTTAAAGATTTTTTTTCATTTCAGTTGGCGTCCTTTAAAGTTGATGACAGTCGACGGGGATTAAACCTTCAAAATATATTGGGATATGATATTCCTTCGGATATAGTGCAAAAATTGGAAACCAGAATACAAACTATTAATTTTTAAGTTCGAAAAAATGTTCAAAAAAGTACAAAAAATCTAGTAATATAACTTGTCTCTTCATAAATTGGCCAAATTTAAATAATGCCATGACACACGATGAACTGTTGTGTATGTCACTTTTAAGTAAATACATGTGTGCATCACTAAAATTAATTTTCTATGAAAAAAATGGACTTTACATGAATTTTTTAAATTTTATTTCATTGCTTTTATTATTTTTTTTGACAATTACATAGTATTTCATTTAACTAAATAGTATCGCTACACATTACTTGAAAATCATTTTTTTAAATACGAATACAAATGTAAACAATTGTATCACTGCAAAAAATACAACCGAATTGGATATGATAAATTTTAAAAAATGCGAATTTAGTGGTAATCACATTGCATAGATAACATTTTAACGGTAAAGATTATTTATCTGGTGTTCCATAAAACCATCTTCATTAAGGCACTCATAAGTCCAAATAATATGCTGATTTCACAATTTCAGTTTTATAACTTTATTAAGTCAATTGACTTCGTAATGCGGTTCAAATTTTAGTTTTAATTAAACTTAATTATATTAAATTCCTACATACCTTATTTTATCTTCCTGTACAACTGTACGTATAAATGTAGGTCATTTTGTAAATTTAAAATCAGAGAAGGACAATGAAACTAGTCTTATCCATTATCAGACTAAAATGTCAATGCATTTTGTAGATACTTGAGCCTCAGTTCTGACTCTGCGTGGCTAAACATTAAGGCATATTCTAAAGTAATGTATGTATATCTTGTAATTTTACATCTATAAGTCTTAATTAAGTTTAACAATAATTCCCGAAAAAAACCACAGCCCAGTCCACCCGTTCCCATGTAACCCCAAGTTTCTATCTACTGTAACGTTCTACTAATTTTGTAGTTTTTTAAATTCCCCTCTTTTCGGTATTTTTACACATATTGTACATTGAAGTTGCTGTAAGGTTCAAGAAATTATTAATTCAGGCTGACTAAAAATTCTATTCAGTAATTAACATGTAATATATAATAGTTATACTGTTAACATTAAAGGCTTTTTGAATTACACACACTCGAATAAAGTTTGCTTCCATATATTTTGCAGCATTAACTTGGCATCAAATTTTGAGCGTAAAATTAATTAAATACTCCTCTATTTTTTTGGAAATTCCTAACTTTGAAAAAAATGTTATTCATCAAAACCAGCTAATCTACGAAATCGACTTACCGCACGACTCAGCCAACTAGTTTCTTTTTCTGGCTGAACTGTAAAGTCAAATCTAAATTCGTGTCGATTAAATCGGCTAAGATCTGGAGAAATCGGCTGAATTTTTGGCATTCCTGTTTGTGGAAGTATTATTCCTGCTCTTTTCCTTATTTCCGCTAAAAATTCATTTTGTTGTGATTTGGGTGCTGTGTTGTTAACAACTGGTTCAGCTACAACCGGGCTTGCTGTGGTAACATCACTTTCATCATTTAAAGCTGTGGCGTCGTCATTTGCGGCTTCTGTTTGTTGTTCAATTGAATCCAGACCAGACCTAAGCTTACCAAGTGGCTGAATAGTAGAAGCTGGTTCGTCGTTCATCTGCTCGTCTTCATCATGAACTGAAGCTGATGTTACTTGTGCGTCGTCATTTGATGGTGTTGCAGATTCATCATTTTGGACCTCGCCTTCATGATCATAAACTGCTTGGCTTGAAAGTCCGGATTGTGTTGCAGCGTCATTATAGGCAACCATCTCTGCTTCTTGGGTTACCGGCTCATCATTTTCAACAGCTTCATTCGTCTGGGTTACTGGCTCATCATTAGCAACTCCCTCAGGAGCTTCGGTCAGTGGTTCATCATTTCCAGCAACCTCAGGTGCTTGAGTCGCCAGATCATCATTTACAATTGCCTCACTGGTTTGAGTCTCCGGTGCATCGTTAACAAGTGCCTCGTTGGATGGGGTAACTGGTTCGTCATTTGCTATTTCATTAGAAGCTCCAGTTACTGGCTCATCATTTGCAAGAATCTCATTGATTTGCGTCACTGGTTCGTCATTGCTTGATTCCTCAGGAGTCTGTGTAGCTGGCTCATCATTTTGAAAAGGCTCATTGGCTTGGGTCACTGCTTCATCGTTCGCAATATCCTCAGAAGCCTGGGTAGCCGACTCGTCATTTGTAACAAACTCAGGAGCCTGGGTAGCGGGCTCATCATTTGCAGGGGCCTCAGGAGATTGGGTAGCAGGCTCGTCATTTGCAGGGACCTCAGGAGCCTGGGTAGCGGGCTCATCATTTTCAAGGGCCTCAGGAGCCTGAGTAGCGGGCTCATCATTTACAAGAATTTCAGGAGCCTGTGTAGCGGCCTCATCATTTACAAAAGCTACAGGAGCCTGGGTACCAGGCTGATCGTTTACAAGGGGTGCACTAGCTTGGGTCGCTGGTTCGTCATTTGTAGGAACCTCAGGTGTCTGGTTAGCAGGCTCATCGTTAACACTAGCATCATTATCACCGATAGCAGCTTGAGTGGATACTTCATCGTCGACAGCAACAGGGGATGACTGAGATACTGGTTTGTGTATGTATGTATGAATACGTTGAGAAGCGACATCATCACTAGTATAGAGATTTAAAATTGGGATAGTTGCTTGGGTAACGGGCTCGTCATCTGGAATAATATCCACGACTTGATCTGCTTCAGCCTCTTCGTGATTCGCTTTCTCATTGTTGCTTACAATTGGGGCTTGAGTGACAATATTATCGTTATTAACGTTCTCTCTGTACTCAACTGCAAATCCGGAAGGAGCACTTGTTGATACCTCCACAAAATCATTTTGCACTTCGTTGACATTTGCGGTGGATACTTCATCCGCTCCAATATCCAAATCAGCACGGAACTTGGAAACAGACTCGGTTGCCGCAGCGTCTTGAAGTACACTTTCCTCATTGTTTGATGATATTGGTGAAGTAGTTTGATCATCATTTGCCACAGAGGGTTCCGTCACTCCATCAAAAGCTAAAGACACTTGTGGTGAATTTGTAACTACAGCGCTTCCTTCCACATCTCCTGGACTGCTTCCAGCACTATCTTCAAAGCTATTTAGTAAATCCATGCGGAATGAGTATGCACTGGTCACCGCGTCGTTTGAACTAGCGTCACTCAATGTGTCAACTTCATTTTCTTGAAGTACTGGAGCCACAGTAGTCTCTCCAAAAACTTCCAAATCTAGTCTCGCTCCTCCAGCAATATTGCGTTCAGTGGTTTCCTCATCACGACTAGCCAAATCTTCACCTCCACTTCCCTCCACTTCATCATTATTAGCCAAATCAGAGCTTCCACTTCCCTCTGCTTCATCATGACTAGCCAAGTTAGAATCTCCGCTTCCCTCTACTTCATCATGACTAGCCAAGTTAGAATCTCCGCTTCCCTCTACTTCATCATGACTAGCCAAATTAGAAGCTCCACTTCCTTCCACTTCATCATTAATAGCCAAATCAGAGCGTCCGCTTCCTTCCACTTCGTCATGACTAGCTATATCAGAGCCTCCGCTTCCTTCCACCTCGTCGTTTAATAATTCGATCCCGAGCTCTGGAGTTCCATTGGAGACAGGTGTAGTAACTATGGGATCATCTTGAAGCAGTTCGTTTCTCGTCGTTGCATCATCAACTGCTCCTGCGTCCGTGGAATCCTCTATAGATCCTCGAAGTCTTTCAGGTTGTTGGGTAGGAATTACACTAGAATCATCAGCCAACGCATCAAATGTCTTTGAAGTGGTAGGTTCGTCATTCAAAACTTGATCGTTTTCAATACTGAGTGGCAAAGCTGTAGAAACTTCCACTTCAGCCTGCTCACGTTTTTTCAAGTCAACGTTTTCTTGGGATCCAGCGAACACATCCAGCTCCAGTCTGAATTTGTTGGAGACAGATTCTTCAGAGTTGACTACATCATTTTGCTGTAATAAAGCTTCTGCGACCTTTTGAACTTTATTTTTGTAGACTGGAGGATTTTCTGGAGACGATGTTGGTAATTCGTCGGCGAGAGCAGGAGAATCCGTTACTGTTGCTGCATCATCATTGCTAATGTCAGAAGCAATTATTTCCCCAGCTTGTGGCGAAACGGTAGTGGCATTTTGTTCATCATCGTGAGGAATCCCCAAGTGATGACGAAGAATCTCATCTAGTTCATCTCTAAGCTGTCTCTGAGTTGTCTCGTCGTTCAGTAACACAGCTTGCCCAATGCCAACAATACCATCATAAGATACAGTGGTTACCTCAGATATGGGGTCATACATAACAGTAGAACTTTCAAATGGGTCATCATTTAACTCAGCGTTATTCACTTCAGTAGCCGACTTGTTTTCATTTATATCATCATGTTGAGCATCATCATCATGCACCTCCTCGTCCCTAACATAAATTTGTGGAGACTCGGTAGTTTCAGATGGAGTTGAAAGTTCTTCATTTGTCACTTCCTGCAAATTTAAAATCTGTACTGTATCCCTGTCAATAACTGTTTGTCCATTTACCAAGGGAATCTCATTTGGTTCATTTTTGCTAGTTAATCCACTTGAAGATTTGCTTTCAATACTGGTCACTTCTGGTGATCCTTTTATCAAGCTCAAAGTTTCAGGTTGGCTAGGACTGACTTCGTCATCCAGGATAATGTCAAACACATAGTGTTCATCATTGATTCTTTTCAAAGGTGCAGATTTGTCCTACAATATAAAAATCACAAACAATTTTTTATCCTAATCTTTTCAAAATTCCAATTAAAAAATAACATTGGCTGCTTAGTTATGAATGAATAAATTACCTCAGGCTCCTCAAGAACCCGATCTGTAACTGCTTCATCAGCAATTACTCTCTCAGTTGCAGCAACATCGCTAGCAATTGGGGCATCATGTGAAATTGGTAATCTTTCAGTGATTGTATCTTGGTAAGCCTGGAAACTCTCAGTGGCATCATTATAATGGCTTGGTTGCTCAGTTGCGGGATCATCTCTAGCAGTTACCAAACCTTCTGTTATTTCATCATGGCTTTCAGGACTTTCAGTGGGAGCTGGATTCTCATCAGCAATATGGTTCTCTTCATTGCTCGATTGAATGAAGTCATGCTGCACTTCCGGTGTGGATTCTGTAACGGCATCATCATGGTTTACTTGAAGACCTTCAGTAGTGTCATCATTAAAGGATTGAACGCCTTCTGTTGGAACAGCTTCATCATGTTGGAACAAAGGTTGTTGAGTGACATCATCATGTGCGATGGATTCTGGAGGCACAGTTGCGTCATTTTGAACTTCTTCGGAAACATCATCGTTACTCTGGGATGGTTGTTGTGATACTGCTTCTGGTTCGTCATTTTGAATCTCATTTGAAGCACTGGAGGATGGCTGTTGTGTTACTGCTTCCGGTTCGTCACTCTGAATATCTGGAACGACTGTTTGAGTAGAATCCTGGGCAGTGACTGCTTCATCACTAAAGGTGTTCGATGCTACTGTTGAAGTAGAAGTTGGCTCTGCTTGATCATCACTCAATACTGAAAAATAAATCGAAAAATATATTTAACATACATCTGACACTGTATTAATTTAACGCATTTCGAAAATTCATATTTTTCAAAATACCATCGTGTAAAATGTCACGACTTGTTGTGACCTCTGCATCATCAGAATATACAGACTCGTTAATTATATTTGCTGGTGGAATAGAAGTGACAATTGAAATTTCGTCATTTTGAATGTCTAAGTCAGACTGAGGATTGGCTTCAAATAAATCATTCCGAACTAACGCATCAGGATTAGATTCGTTACGTTCGTATTCATTTTCAACTTGAGAAGGTGCAACGGGTGGAATAGAGGTAACAGATTCATCTTCATTCAAAATCGTATTTTCAGTTGCAGCTGGTTGATCATTCAAATATACCCCCTCCTCAATGGGTGCAGCATTTACCAAAGGAATAGATTCTGTTGGATTTTCATTTGAATCTTGAAGTGGTTGCTCTGGAGCACTAGTCTGAGAATTTTCTTCAGGCAAAGTTTTTTCATCATTCAAAGTAGCATTTTCTACAACGCCTTCTGGTAAGGCTTTCTCTGTAGCGTCAAACTGTTGCTCAACTGATTGTGTAACACCGTTAACATCAGATCCCTGGCTAGCTTCGTCACGAATTGGCAAACTGGTTGGTGATGAGATAGCGTCATCATCTTGGGAAATGACAGGACTGGCTTCACTTGTGACAGCAACTTCCTCGTCATGGAGTGCCATGTCTGAGTCTACAGCAGCAATGGATTCACTGACAACTGGAGATGGACTGGTGGATGAAGGCAATGGTTCTGTGACGATGGCATTATTGTCGAGTTCGTTCAAATCGTCATTCAATGGTAAAGTAGTTACTTTGTCGTCGTCATTCAAACTGCTTTCCACTTCTGGTCTGGTGGATGTGGTAGTCTGTACAGGCAAAGGATCAGCAACAAAGTCAGAGGTGTCGCTACTTGCATCATTGGCTTTCACTGGTTCAACTGGCACAGAGTCGACTGTAACGTTTTCAGAAGGAGCATTGTTAGCAGCTACAACTTCCTCGTCATTCACAATGGCTGGTGATGATGATGATGGTGCTTGTGTGGTTGTAGAAGTTGATGTTGTTGATGGCTCAGTAGTTGTTGAAGTAGTTTCCGTGATGACTTCACTAGTTGCCACGGGGCGCAAAGTTGTAATAGTTTGTGACACGTTATGCCAGGTAATTGGTGAAGGTGAAGTAAGCTGTGGAATACGGTGTCGAATGGGTCCTTGTGCTGGAATTTTTAATTGGATGAAATATCGTTCATTAGTTACTACTTTAATGTACTATACATATTATGTAAATATTTACTCAAAGTTATGCTTTTACGATGATCAAAATGGAGAACAGAGCTTAAAAATACCTTGAGGTGGAGGGCAGTGGTCATACATAGGACAGCATCTGTTGTCAATGTACCTTGGTTGACAATCATTTCGCCAGTAGCAATCAATCACCGCGCAAATAATTTCACCGCCTTGACAATAGCACACTTCGCATGGGTTATTGTTGTCCACAATCTTTTCTCCATTTTGGTAAATTTTTCCATCCTTCTCACATTCTGCAAATTTAAGCAAATAATATATGTTCAATTCTAAACTATGTCCTAATGTCATCAATGAGATACATCTTTCACATGAAACTATTTTAATATCTCAAAAAAATCATCATTAAAAATCACAAGGAAATGGTTTGTCATTCGTTGATTGAGCTACCGTACATAATTGATGTTGAAAAGCATACCGTATTTTTGCATACATTCATTCTTTTGTAAAAAAAAATCATCTTTAGTGCGTTCATGATCTTCTGAAAATTCAAAATCATGCCAATGTCGACACGAACTTGAATAATGAGGTTATTACATGTCTGTGTCACGTAGTTAGTTAGCAGGGATACGGGAAACAAAGTGCAAGTGGCATAAAATTACTCACCACACTGGTACTCAGGACAACATTGGTCTGATCTTCTAAAAGCTTTGCATCCAGGCCTGTATTCGCAACTGGTTATGGTACAAGCAAAGCCCGGTGGGCGGCAGACACAATGCTCACAAGGAGAAGTCGTTGGAATAGTCTCACCGTCCCTGTACGTCACAGCATCGATTGAGCAAACTAGAAAAGAAGAAATTATTGTTTTTGCACAGATTGGATAAAACATATATGATCATGATCATATAAACATGGTAAGATAAGAAAATTTTGATATGACATAAATTGGTGGTGATGACTCGTGATGGTCGTGTTTCTGGTGAAAGATAAATGACTTTTTTCCCGCAAGGAACACTTTCAATGAAAATGAGCTTGCAGTCCACAGTCAAGGAAATCAAAATGAAAATGGTTTTGAGAGAAGTAGAAAGATGAGGTATTATATCATAATTACATGTTTTCAGACATGTCTAGGAAGGACGAAAGATAATAATAATATATAGTGTTACTAGTTACCTCGTTGTTCCAGTCCATCGGTACCATTTTGAGTGGTCATATAAACATTATCACTCATCCCCACTTGACGGTTGATGGGAGCTGTAATGTAAAACATATGAAAAGTACACATGCATCAATTTGCGTAATTATTTCGCGTAGACTTTCAACATTGAAGTAAAAAGGGTTTGCTACTTAGATCGATAATTATTTTTAACAAGTTTTAAGAAGATGCACAAACATGCAGTTCATTGACCAAATATCTATCTTATCTTGCAAGTAGCATCTCTAGTTTTTAATGGTTTCAAGGTAACAAACTTGAGCTCACAAGGTTGTTTTCATTTTTGTACTTTGATCCTGTTTTAGTTTTTAAGACGACTTTGTGGAGTCTCGTACAATATTTGGGATCATATTGCATTTTATACTCTTTGTTTGCTTCAGAAAAAACAAGGCAATAAACATTCTTTAAATTTGTAGCCGGTTAGTCACTGCACTAAAATATTTTCTGAAATACATGTCATAAATGATTGCTTGATTACTCATAGGACCACTATGGCATTGCCGGTAAATATTTTATTTGGCCTTTCCCAAAAAAAGGCAAGAAAAAAACACTAGGCATAATTTGGCGTCTAGTAGTCCGTTTTTTATAACTCTGAGTCCCGAACTAATATCTTGAAAATGGATACATGTAGATAAATTGGATACAGTATTGAATTTTTTATTGAAATATTAAATTGAATATTTTCATAGCTCTAATAGAGCAATCAAAGGGAGCTGTGATTTATTCATTTTAATGGCATAAATAAGTTTATATATTCTGATTAGATAATAGTAATCTATCGAGTTAGCGAACGAAATTCTCTTGCTTTCCTGCTTGTAACTTTACGAAAATGAGACTATTTCCGCTGATTTAACGAAATATTTCATCTTATCGACAGTTAATGAATTCAAGTGAATAAACGTAGTTTCTGTATATGGTTAACTTACACGCATTGCAGATAACTGGTAAAAGGGCCAATACAAAAAACGGAAATGACGGCATCACGGCCGGTTCGTATGATAGTGGTGCGGGCACCACTCAGCTTTGTCTTCCAGCAACGTTCACCTGTTAACATTGAAAAAATCGTATTAAATATGACGGGAATGTATTAACAATGTTTTTTTGCTATTTATCCAGTACAATTTATGCTATATTCCATGAAAAATCTTCATATATTTTGATGCTAATTGGCTCTTAAAATCTTCTGAGTACTAATTATTTACACAATTAGAGAAAGGGAGAGCATTGTGCACATAATTAAAGTAAATCGATGTGTAAAAACTCAGTAATTAGAGTTTGGTACCCGTAGTCAGTCATTATCGAAATACATTCCAACCCAAAACACAAGGCTCAAATTACCCGACTCATCTTTATTATAATTGGAAAACATAAAAAGTTAGAAACTAGCATTTTCAAAGATTATTTAATTTTAGTATTTTGAAAAATATTGTACTTATTTTTCCATAAATCATTTAAGTGAAAAAAGACCGCCTTAGTTTACATTGGAAATTTGCAGTGGTTGAATTTTTTTTGGTATGTAGCATTAATAAGTGGAATTTAAAATGAAAATTGTTGCGCTATAGACCTTCTGAAAAGTACTCGGAATGAGTTTTAGTTAATAAAAATCATAATTCATTATTCATCATTCAGAGCCAGACATTTTTAGTGAATCTGCTCATTCTGGAAAGGAACCCACATTTTAAATTAAGCGGAAGGCGTTACAGAATTGAGTGGCGAAAGTTCAATTACTTTGCAATTCTCACACTTTTATGTACAATATGACTACAGTAAACATGCAAATGCATTTTATGACTTTGGTTTTTTTTGTGGAGTCGTGGAATCTAAATTAGCATTTTTGTTGAACACGCATATATATTCTTAAGCTAGTTGACCTCTGATAAGAGTCGTTGACTTTCGAAGAGTATATTTTTGTACAGACCTAGTACATATGAAAATTGCCCATACACCATGAGAAATGAGTTTCTATTAATTATTTTGCTAAATCTTTCATTTCGCGATGATCAAAGTGATCATGAAGGTGTAACCACAACTCTAAATTATCGATGATACATTAAGTCCCTGCGAAAACTAGCTTCCTTCGAGTTAAAAACCCAGCTTAAAATAATGACGCAAAAGGTATAAAGTGTATTTCTCCATTAATCATTATAAATTACGAAAAAAACAATTCAGCTAATAGTTTAATGGGAACCCTTTCAGTTCATCTACCCGAACCTGATCATTGGCGCACACTCAAAATAGAAAAGTAATTAAAATACAAAGATCTAAAATCTTCAGGACGATTGAGGCAGGCTAATGAATAATTTGGTTGTAGGCGTTACTCTAAGGTTGACTGAGGCGCCGAATCCCGGCGTGGGAAAAATGGCTCATTAGCATTTAAACGAAACTCTGCTCATAATTTTAACGTAATGAACATGGTGACAAGTATATACCTGTGAAACTAATTATCCCACAATTTTTATTATTTGAGGCGTTATTGGAGGCTGGACTCAAAGTAGCAATAAAAAATTCAGAAGCTTCACACGAGGGAATATGTGTTTAGAATCAAAGTTATATGACTACCAAAAGAACTCTCATTCGATAAAAGTAGCAAACATTTCGTTAATTTTGTAACAACCCATATACCGGTTTTATTATTATTTGGTGATTTTATTGTGTAATGTTATGTCTACATTGTGTACACCATGTATATATTATTCAGTGAAAACAATCAGTAGTGAAAGGTCAGTGTCCCTTTGATTGTAACTTGGTGTCTGTTAAATGACAAGTTCTGGTTTGCCACAGTCATTTCATAGCCAGTTCTCTGGCTCCACTATCTCCTATCCCCTTATTGCCTGTTATTATCATATTCTTTTTCAATTATGCCACTATGATGACAAGTATGAGTATGCAAAGGAGGCTGAGAGAAGTAGATTGAGTCAACTGGCACGATACCATTATTACAACACTACAAAAAATAAATGATTTGTAGATTTCATAGTAATCCTTTTTTGTAAACCAACACCATTCATTCATGGGTAAAAAATGGGATTTAATTTGCAAATTTAGATAATACACTGATAAAAGGACGACAAATGCTAAACAAATATACTGGTAAAAATGGTGATGGTAAATACATTAACAAAATACTTTGTCGTTCATACGTCATACATAATAAGATTTTCTTAATCTTCAAATTACCCCAGTCATCTTACTTTTTGGTGACATAAAAAGTACAACTATTTAGTACAAAGTCGGTTGACAGGATGTAATGTCAAGTGAATCATGTTTCGCTAAAACTAATTTTAGCTAACAAATCGTTTCAAATAGCCTGGTCTACAATAATGATTGGCAGCTTCATGCTTCAGTCTGACAGGAGGAGAGATGCCACGAACAAAAAAATCTTTGATGTCCCAAATTTGCAGTCGGTTATGTATTGGCACTATATATGTAGCTACCAGCAATCTAGTCTAGGTATCAACATCTTTTATATATCGCCTTGCGCAACGTGCAATTTTAAAAATAACGAGCAGGTATCATTTCACGGATCACTTGCGTGCATATATATAGTTAGATAGGCAGGGTAGGATGTTTAATAATAAATAATGTAAATGTGTACCTGCCACCACACGAACAGTTACTTTTTTGAGATTTGCTTCTCTTGTATAAATAAATGAATTAAGTTTGTTTGTTAAAATCGACGTGTACCCTCGTTAAAACCGCGAAACCCGTTAATGCCGGGAGACAAGCCTTGAAGCGAATGCAGTTTTAAAATAATAATAATAACAATCATCATCGCATCGTTCTCATCATCATCATTACCACCATCGTTTTTTTTTCACTACCGAAAAGCACGACATTAATTCTAAAGCAGCACAAAGAAAAAAGATCTTGTCATATTTAATCGATATATGATTCGCTCTCCAAGAGAATGAGAAAAAAGAATCCCTATACCTTCTTAATAGGCATGCTGTCAGTAAATCGTGTTTAACTTGATATTATGTAAATACCAAGTCCAATAGTAAAGTAAAGTACAAGAGCAGATGGTCTTTTGCTCTCCTGTAGCAAATTAGCTATATGATTCAATGTTATCAATTTATATTTTTGTAGGGTTAACGAGCTACCACAAAAAAGTATGTTTAGCATATCAGCAGCAAGCGTGATGATAACGTTCAGTAGGTTAAAAATTGTTACGTTTTTTTGCATAACAAGAGCACATTTTTTGATCCTGCTCATATTGAGGTCATCTTTTCACTCTGTCCTTGCCTGGTACCATTCAACAATAAAAATTCGGTCAAATTTTCAAAATCAATGTGAATGCATAATAGCAAATCAAAATAAAGTTTGGCACCACTTCACGAATACCCATTTGTTTTCTACTCAATTAATTACATTTAAGAAACGGCCAAAAAAGAAGTAATTCTGAAAAGATTTAGTGAACATAAAAATAAAATTAGATCAGAACAGAACTGTATATACATAGCTTCTTATTTTTCTATTTTCACCCACGCAAAGTAATAAAGAAAAAAGTGTTTAATTTGATTGGTTAAAGATAGAACTGCTCTGTTATTGTCAATTAAAGACAAGTTGGAAAGTTATAGGAAAATGTAAAATATTTATAGCTTCTCGTTTCGTTTTTCGTCCAAGTCAGCGTTTCCCTGGTCTGCATTGCATCGCACGATTTTCTTTGATTGTGAAAACTTTTACTTCTTCTGGCACAACAATAAAATTTGCTTCTTCCTATCATTCCCAAATAGACCATGAAAATGATAGAATTTCTTTTTATTAGTGAAGCGCTTACTAACACACGCCATGGGTTTGAAGAAAAAAATCTTTTCAAGTGATTTTTTCTTGCTCATCTTCTCTAACAATGATTCTACATTTTGTCCCATAGGTGCTAAGCGATGGAGATACGTGACATGAATGGAATGCTAAATTAAATACTCTTTTCACTGGCCGATATATATGTTATATCGCGAAAAAAGGAATATACGTGCATAAGTACGTATTATATTGATGGTGGTATGGTGGCGAGAAGTGAATCATCATGTGAAACACAATTTTACTCACTCTGATTACAAAATGTGATATGGAGTCTTAGAATTGAGTCAGTACAGCATGTGGTGGTGGGTGGGCTTGTGATGTAATGATGGTGAAAGATATCTAAGCATACAATATTGACAGAGTAAATTCGCACTATTGGCAGTGGATTCTGAACGAATCAAAGAAATTTCACTGAATTCATCTACATAAATTTCTGAAACAAGTATATGTGTTAGATATAGATGTTATACAGAATTGAATGTGTAATAACTTTGGGAAGAATTCGACCAGTTTGTGGTTGGAAACATGCTCATAAAAACAAAAACACGACTTGTGATTAATTTGACTGAAATACTGAGATTTAACATCGCATTTTATGTAGTGGTCAGGTCATGTTATGTATTGCATCAACTTTGAGCTTGAAAATTTTCTACAAGAAATTTGTTTTGTCTGAAATGCCTCTTGTTTTGAAAATCAAACGGTAAATTGTTAAGGTGCACGTACAGATTTGTACAAAAAATATGTATTTTATTATAAAATGCCCAAGAGAGCTTTTTCCGTTAACTAAATGCACATAAAAAAGTTGACCTACTGTAAAACATTTCTTAAACTTATTACCAAATGTTTTCAACCAAATTACAATAACCTCAAATGTATGTAGTTGGCTACAAAGCCAGAGTAGTTTTTAAAATCACAATGGATTTACCAATAGTCAATTAGTTTGTAATTTCGATTGTATAATGCACTGATTGAGTTCATCTAGCATTAACATAATATGATACTCTCTGAGTACTTATTACTTGCATTGTAACTACCAATCAACTAGACCATACATGTATTCTTTAAACTACAGAGATATTGAAATACTCTTTATTACATTTATTTATTATACAATTCGCTTAGTTAGTTGCCGCACTGTTTCCGTTCGCATCTTGTTAAGCTTCCTAACAAATACACGATTGTAACCGGTTTATGAAGATGTTACTATCATTTCTTTTCTTTTTGACTGGATCATCATCGTGACTGTATAAATATCACCTGTCTCACAGTAAAGGCATCATTATTCATGCGTGAATGATTATGATCCCAGAATCCTAGACGATCACGTGGAAAATAGGGAGAAGTGTGGTGTGGACGCAAGAGAGAGATAGGAACGGCCAGCGTGTAATAATGCAGCAGCGATGCGTTCACATAAAATGTAAGTGAAACTGTTTTTTTTTTCTGATTGCAAAACTGCGTGTGATGATGAAAAATACGAATACTAAACGTTTAATAAAAAGGGTATGAAGTTGGTGAGATAAGAGGATTAATGAAAAGATTCTTCTTCAGAGAATGGTCCGGTCGCTTGGGTGGATCAGTTCCGTCGTCGTGAAAATAAATTATTGCAAATACATTAAAACATTCTGGGTATCATCTCTCTCTCTCTCTTTTGCTCAACCTACCCGTAAACCATACCTAATTCTACTTCTATTGCTACAAATCATCAACTATTCACTCTGTCGATTTTTTAAAACGCGGAAGTAATTTACTTATTTACTCCTTCAAATGCATTGCCACTTCTTCGAGGGTGAACGTATGTATGTAATTTTAAATGCATATTAAAGTGTACAAAGCCCATGATCTTGATCTTGATGTACACATGAAAAATAGTATAAAAAATATTTCGATGATTACATGTGTTTGAAACATCATAAAATCTCATATGACCATTACAGGAAAAAATGCACCAAATTTCCTTTCTACAGAAGCAACAAACAATGAATGGGGTATTTTGAGAAAATACTGAAAATGACAATTTCGAGCAGTACCACAGTTCAAGATGTTTCCCATCTAGCAACTGTTTTTTCCCAGAATTACAATGATAATCTTACAAAGAAAAATAAGGGAAAATTCTCATTTCAATTTCACTTTGCAATAAGCAATATGGAAAATATGTATGCATTTATAGATCACATGAACTCTGAACACCACACCAGTTGTCAAGTCGAAACAAAAATAATAAACGAATATTGAATATATTTGCTACTCTTTGACTTTGAACTGCAAATTCACAAGATGCAAAAAAACATGAAAAACGTAATAAACCTGTCTCCTCACCAAACGCAAAAAAGTGAACTTTACTTTAACAAGTGGCCAGTGAGAATCTTGTTACCAGACTGCATAAAAGCTTACAATTTTTATGGCAAACTGTCTTCAGTTCAGTCTGCAAAATGTAATGATTGTGTAATAATGAGTTTAGTGCACGTACATCTCATCTCTTTGAAGCTATCGTAAAACGGTAGTTTTTGTTCAAAGCATTAGTCCTTATGATAATAAAGTTTGTTTTATTGAAATCTAAATCTTGTTTTTATTTCTTACCTGCGAGGACACTAGTGCCCTGCCTCAACATCTAGTTTGACCTTCGCAGCATTTTTATCAACCAACATATCTTCATGTTTTTATATTTATACTATGTATGTATGTTGTATGTTTAATGAAACGTGAAAAATGTATTTTTACTCGTATGTTTCCTTTTTTACAAATAATTCACAAGAGAAATAACTTGATCTGACGAATGAAAAGACCAAAATAAAATTATTAACAGTAGATTAGGTTGAAATTGTTCAGTTACCTGTCTTATCGTGACCACAATTTTTGTGAATGAAATTAGGTGTGGTATGAATAAATGATTGTAATATGTGCCTCGAGTGTTTTCTACATTTGGCATGCTGTTAAATCTCAGCCTATGTCAGCTTGAAATTGCAGTACTAGTTTGCTAAGTGGAATTTTTGTAAGTTTGTATCAAATTATTTACCCATAAATTACAAGAGTTTTTATGAACAATGTGTATGCTATCGGTTAACATAGAATCTATAAATTCATTTTGAATTCGGGAAGTCATGCAGGTTCAAGTATACTTGCATGCTTGATGAATGCATACAACCGTAACGGAATACGTTTTGCGTATTTTGTGCTCGTTAATGAATGCATCTTCAAATAACCACGCTGTGTGATATATTTAATCAAAAGAAAACTAGAAAATGTGCCTTGTTGTGAAGGATTGTGATGTCATTCGAAAGCTTTAAAATTGCTGAATTACTTACAAATGAGTTGCAAAAAGATCTGTGTATGTATTAAAAGTAAAAAATATTAACGCATCAAATCTTTGGCAGCTCAAGTGAAGTTTAATGTGCTTCTGGTGTACTTTTTATGAATTTCAGTATTTATGGACGAGTAAGCGCCAAATCGGCGCCTTGTTGGGTTGCACCCAACAACCTACCTTTTCCTTTTGTCTTGAACGTGATTTTTTACGACGAAATAGTTTTAAAGAGAAAACATAAATTATGTGTTTTTATGGCAGTAAAAGTATTTCTCCATGCATGCTCACTTTTTTCTTCTCACATTTGGATTGATGTGCATATTAGACTTTTTTATTAAACAATAACAATAATAATGACTGACATGACAGTGCCAACTACATGAATTTCTCATTGCATTTTAAAGTCATGTCTTTTTTTCTACTATGCCACTTGCCTCCTTTTTTCCAGATATGTAGTTTTAATTCTTTTTTCAGTTTGTGCGAACGTAGATGATATTTTAATGGTTTTTTACGAGAGGAGCTGTTATAAAAGTAACAAAATAATCATCACCTTGGGATGAAATAAGTAATGATGCTAGTGTGACATCAAACAGCGCAAACCATTCATGCGAAAAGAGTTCCGTTCGCCATCACACAGTACGTACTTATTGCGCTTCAAAGAAAAGAATGTTTTAAATCCGAAAACGGTTTCCTTCCTTTTATTGACGCCATGAAAAATGATGATGGTTACATCATCATCATGATCACTACAACCACCATGACCATCAATACCGGGTTCAGTAAATACTTCGGAAGTACTTTGCTTTGGCTATAAGATGATGACCACAATTCCCACATAGCATGTACTGTACTTAAACTGGATGTTACATGAAAAGCAGTAAAAAGTTATTATTTCGTAATATTGTTGCAGTGCTTCCCGTTTAACGATAGTTTAGTCATCTTCGTAAACCAATTTATCAAGTTTTTTTTATGTATTTATCTTGCTGCTTTTCATGATGACGATGACAGACATGAAACTTGTCAATCCGCGTTGGCAAAAAATATTTTTATGGCACATCTAATACCTTGTTGTGTCCTTATCAACAAAGTGCCAACTTGTTTGCAATTCTTGACCAGTAGTAGTCTACTTTCAATGTTTGACATTCACGTCATTCGCCACACCAGAAAACTGAGAAGATGCAACCAGAACGTAAACATTTTTTTGTTAAAATGGTCGTAGTCATAGTGGTGGTTTGGTTGATGTTAAACCCAATGCAAAAAGGCCGTATCTCTGGCCACACGTTTTGTATTCTTATACAATTTTATACGACATGTCGTACTCTCATAATGGTTCATGCGCATATATTTACAACGACAGTGACTCTGTCTATCTGATAGTGAGATTATCATCATAAATCTCAATAGCAGTAGCTGCTAGAATAAATAATTTTCTCTTGAACCGATCTTTTTTCCCATCTCCTTTTAAAAAGTACCGAAAAGATGTATATTATAGTGATTTGAATGGAATTACTAATGATTTTGTGCCAAACATGTGATTACACGAGTTTGGCCGTATGAAAAGAGGAAGGCGCCTTTACTCCTGTCCTGGTGCAGCACTTTCTACAAAAGCTTGTAAAATACTAACAACCATTTAACGAGTAAATAAACGATCATGATGATAATACATAATATATAATAAATATGTGACTATTTTCTTTTCCTTCTTCTGAGAGGTAGCGGCTTTTTTTTCATAAGTACTACACTAACAATGCGTTGATATTATACAATATCAACAAGAACCAGTGGCAGTTGCGAATTTTATTGTTTATCACAATGTGCCCCTGATAGAAACAAAACAACTGAGTTTTCATACAATGACAACTTGTCAAGTAAAATATCTGCGCTGTTTTCCATGCTTAAAATAACCGGTAAGTGTCAACTGCACAAGTAGCACAAACAAGATAAATTATGATTCTTGAAGATGTATTGAAAAAATAAGCTTGATGAGTTCGATCGATTCATTAAATTGAATGAATATTTTTTTTAGAAAACTAACTTTTACATGATTAAACTTATGATTAAAATTAAAGTGTGTCATAATTTTGAAAGACAGACAAACAAACATCATCAAACATTTCGAGAGAAAAATGTTTCCATGCCACCTACAAACAACCCTCTAGAAGGAAAGTTAAGATTGTTGATGTGCAAAATACAATCATGGTACATCTATTCATTTTTTAGAGTACTGTGGTGGTAAAGGTAAAATATGTATGATGTATAAATAGATTCGAGACTACGGACAACAATGGCATTCTACAAGTAAAAGTCTCTATGTAAAATACTAATAACCCCAATTACGTCACAGCTTTCATAAAGAAACAGCAAAGTATTTTTAGAAAAGACCGATTCTCCAATAAAAACACACATTCCTCAAGAATCTCTCTTTTGCAACAAAAATGATAAAAAAAAGTTTATTTTTTTGTTACACGATAGCCTTTGCTAAAATATTTGTAAACTGACATAAAAAATGTTAACTTCTGTTGTACTCATGATGATGGAATGTGAATGAGAGAGAAATTTAGGAGCAGACATAAGCATAGCAATAAGTCATGAGAGTACTCTCTGGTGAAAGTAGATCTCCTTTTGCCAAGAACTCTTCCACTTTTAAATGTTTCAGAAGTTCTCATTTATTCGATACTACTTTTCTCCAATATTACAATGATGAAAAACAACGTGTTCAGGCTTTGGAAAAATGAAAGAAGAGAAAAAATGCGTAAGAAACTTACCTGAATGAATCAGAGCATAAAACGAAGAATTAGCACTGCCAATGTTTATTTCTTATAATTTCCTCTTTGAATTGTATCTCTGTATATTCTTTTTTTTCTTGCTTGCTTGCTTGTCTGCCTTGTGAAAGTGTTCGTTTTTCGCTCGTTTACAAGCTCACTTGAGTGAAAAAAAGATATAGTGTAGATTAGGTTACATGTCTGGTGTATTATTAGTATTAACTGCTCAACTTCCTTAAATGCACAAGAAAGACTCAACGAATCTCTTGTTCTGATTTTCCCCCCTACTACTACAACTACAGGTTCAACAAGAACAGCAAACAACAACATTACAGCCGGCTACGGCTACATGGCATGGAAGCATGTTTACTTGGTTGTTGGTTGAGTAAGAAAAGGGAAAATTCTTTAAAATTCTTACGAGCATCCAAAAAAACAAGGAAATAGTTTGAATTGCTCAACTGCAACGGAATAAAATTTATTCTAGGGAACTTTAACAAAAAAAAGTGAAGAGAGTCAAGGGAGGAAAGCAAGGTAGAGAGAGAGAGTGAAAGAGAGTGAGAAGCCGAAAAAAGTTAACAACTGTATTAAAAACGTCGAGAGAAACCTCTTGACTTTTTTCTTTCTTTCTTGCTTACTTGCTAAACGGGAGAAGTATGCCTAACTAAACAGACGTACAATAGGTTACACATTTTTTTATTATAAAAAAAGGAGAACGATCTTGAGAATTAGCGTTGTTGGTAACACAATCCTTTGATAACTAGCTAATATAATTTTATATAAAATATACATACTATAAGTATTATGGAAAAAGGCCGAGCAAGAAATAACTTGACTGCTTACTTCTTAAGAAGAAGAGAGGAAGTTGAAAGGAGATGGAAGTATTTTCGTCTTCTTCTTCGTCTTGTCTTTCACAACTTTCAATGACACAATGAATTTTTTTTCTATTCCGTTCGTTTTTCCTCACTTTACATGGATACAGGGCAACTTGGTTTAATTGTTTTTTTAACACCCCAGTGCCTATTTTCTTTCTTTTTCTGTTTTGAATGTTCGGTAGAGATAATTGTTTAAGAACTGTTTTCCTCTTTTTGTTTCCTGTAAATTTCACACGGAGGATAAAAACTAGTTTAATTGAATATTTAAAAATAAGTGTTCTTGTGTGATGTATCCGATGAGATTATTTTTAATTATTCGTTATTATTTTTTTTCGTTTCGTTTGTGTCCTTACATGACCACTGCAATGACGGGACTAAATGCTTCCTTCACCATGCAAAGACGTTATAACTATGAAAAAAGCAAATGAGCCAGTTCATGTTTTAACCCTGGTTTACCTGTCGTGATAGATGTGAGAGAGGTATTACATTGGTTAGAGCGTTAAGTTAACGAAGAAGAAAAAAACGAATATTGAATATATAACTCTTATGCTTGCGATTCAACCCAGTCAAGACAGTGACAGTTAGACCATTGAGCACTCAATTATTCCTCCGTGTATGGGCTCTTTTGTTATGGTAAAAAATAAGGGCCTGTCGTAAGATCTTTTTCTTTTGCCAGGCTGGTTGGCTTGCTAATTTATAACCAGAATAGTAGCTTGTATTATCGGATCGGAAAGAGAGCTGACCATGCATGTAGTAAATGCACATTATTTTGTATCATATATGATACATATTGTTTGGTAGTATTATGATAAGTATGCTAATAGTAAATTGCATGCAGCGAAAAAAAATGATGGCGAATGTAGGAAAAGACAGGGCATAAAGTAAGCAAAGCAAAAGGAAAAAGCCTTTAAGCTTTCTAAGAAAGTTGAATGCAAACAGCACATTGTCCCTCTTTCTAGTGACCATTTTGCCATCCTATCTTAAAATTGTTACATAACGTAACATCGCATCATCATCATGAATGCACCGTGAAGATGAGAAAAAGAAGGAAGACGAATAAGAGGACGGGTGTCTGAAGAAGAAAAAAAATCAGCAAATGCAACAAATGCTGGTAATGATGTTGCGTTACTTATTCACTGTATTGTTGCGTATTTTATTAGAAGGTTGAATGAGTATTATGTGTAAAGTCATAAGTTGTGAGGATGATGAAGATGAGGATTATAACGAAAAATTGTACCTACATTATTCAATGCATTATATGAAGTTCACCAAATATTGGGTTATAGAATAGTAATAATATTTAATCCCATCGTGATGTAGCTCAATGAATTGCTTTCTGCTGTTGTATTGCTGCCGGTTGTAACTTGTAATCATGAAGACGATGAAGAGAACCAAGTTTCGGACTGCAATGAATGATTCATAATACAACCGTCCCTTTTACTTAATTTTTTAAAACAACAGGTTATCACACTTAAACAAATGTACAGGGAGCTGCGAATGATATAAAATGAGGATTTTGTCTTGCAATATGTATGTATGTGTAAAGGACAGTAGTAGTTGTAAGCAAAATAGATCCGCAGATTTTCATTTAATCATCATTTTTTTTAAATTTGTTAGCCTTTGCAAGTTTACAGATATGTTTTAAGTTGTATACAAGGTAAACTAGGGTAATAATGGTGAGATCGACGCCGTCTTTCTTTGCAGTCTTGAAGTAGTACACCATTAAGAAGAAATCTCTGTAAAATGTAGTCAATGGTCCGTAAACAGTGCCGGTAGTAAAGTAACCAAGGTTTTAGGCAGCTTTTTTTTCTTTTCGACGAGGACGACGTATTCATAATTCTGATGGGAAAATACGCATGATGCACCGTGCATCTTCATTGAAGATGTTGAATTGCGGCAGGTATTAATATATTATGTGTGGTGTTGTTGTGTGTAGTTGATACGGTGGTGGTGCATGTTTTTTCGTCATCAATTAAGTTGTACTACTGCAAAACACACACAAAATCAAGATATCTTGCTTGATCTTCAGATTGCGTACACAGATAATATACTGTTTGAAACGTTATCAAAGTGAAGTGTATGATAATTTGTTGATGATCTTCATCATAGCAAATGTATTATATAATTTAATGATTGACAATAGCATGATTTGGTCTGTTGTTCCTTTCTACTGTGTAGAGTGTAGAGTAAAATGAAATGATGTTTTGGGGTTGGTTGTACGGACCTGTCCTCTACTGCAACATAAACATGAAGAAATACAAAAAAATATTCACACCTTTTCGATATATTTTCTCGAGTTAATTTTTCTGTATGTTGTATAATGGAGTAAAAGGCGATGAGATGATTATTAATCGATGTATTATATGTATTGTTAATGCTACTTTTATGAAAATAAAATAGTTCAAAATGGGTGTAGATTAATAGCAGAATTATCAGTTTCCTTGTGATTTTGATATAAATGTAAATCGTATAGCTATAATATAAAGATGCATAATTGTAGATGGGATGGCATACATGTATGAATTGAAGTTTGAATGTCTGAATCCAATCCAGGCAGATAAACATAATCGCCTTTTATTGAATCCTGAACAGAAAAGAGAATGGCATTTTTTTATGTATTGCTAAAATCACTTAAAGCAAAAAAAACTTACTACACTACAAAAAGTGAATTTCTTTTCAAGCAACGATTGTCGTAGTACTATAATACTAAGCTAATAGGTGAACGAACTTGAGTGGAATGCACTTTTTGTGTATTTTTTTACATGTGCCGTTGTTCCTGTTCCATTGAATCGGATGTTATAATTTAATTCGACGTGATTGAGTTCTGATTTTTCAATGTCCATGGCACCAATATTCAAGTTTTGAAGGATTTTTTAGCGTAAATTTAATTGATATATATTTTTTTAGAGCTATTGATGTAAATATTGATTCAGAGTATTTATGCTAAATAATTAGAGCACATTTAGGCTTCATATATTGTCAATTGTTGTTGGGAGATGGAGCTTGAAATATTATTATGTTCTATTTATTTAAAAGAATCGGTCGTAAAGCCTTAAGGTTTCGCTTTACAACCCAAGTAAACTTGGATTGAAGGAATCGACCTAATTCAAATGAAAACCCTGTCATACTGGAGTAATAAGATTGATAAAAATGCTCAATTCTGAAAAATCATTTTATTCATGTTGACAATGAGCGAGATCTATGAATGACGATCGTATAAAATATGTTTTAGGCATGTAGTTTTATTGAAGCCAAGGTAGAAGATAAAAATTAAACATGGCCAAATCCGAATGCAATTGTATTATGCATGATGCGGTTTTTTTTGCAGTAGTGGTGGCGAAGGTTTATGACTTAGCCGAAACCAAGTAATGAGTGTTGGAGAAACCATTCATTTGTCCTGCTGTCTCCGACAATAATACCTTAAAAACGCATAGATCGGCTCCACTCAAAGGTTGGCTTATGTATGTATGTATTTCGGCGAATAAAGGAATGTACCTTATTATGCTACTAACATTAAAATGATTTTTACGGATGTACTTAAATCTAACCATTTTCAAGAAAAATTTGTTTTTTGCTACATTTTCACTGCTTCAGCTATGTGTACTTATTTCAACTTTTGAATCTTTATATTTTTTACGCTGTACCTCAACCAAAGAATAGTACTTAAAATTACAAATGAGAAGCCGAGTCAAGAAAAAGATGCAGTGCTCAAATTTGCTTTTGTGCTTGTCGAGCCCTGGTACGAAAACTTGAAAAATCGGTAATGAACTAAAACCAAGATGTAGCCTCTCTCTCTTTCTACTCAACCAGGTTCATGTTCCATGTAGCTACTTACTAATTTTATTCTTTCTGTGATGAAAACAAGGGAAGCAAGTGAATTGAGTACGCCGATGAATTGAAAATGCTGCATTTCTTCGGTAGTACGCACATCATTTTATGTAGGACTTTGAGAGGGACCACGACAATGCAGTCAGAGTAAATATACATTCATAATATAGTTATGTATGTTGTTTGGGCCACGACAACCGAAAAATAGCTATTAAGTCGATTCGAAAATATAAGCTGCAAAAGCCATGAAGTTGATCGTCATCAACGGCATTCCCACACACGCACGTAGAGTATGAACATAAATCAGTTGTTGGCAAATATGTGGGTATCCATCTACAATGTAGGCTATAAGGATATGTGGGGACTATATATAGCTGAGTCTCACATGCTTATAAGATTCCGTAATATTTATTCTTTGTGTGAGCTGCATCAGTCCTTTTGTCACGGAAACTCGAGATGATATTCTTTCGTTTCTTTGTGCAATGTAACCCTCTTGAGAGTACGAGAAAAGGTAGCATGCAATCTACAAAGCTTTTTTCTGTGTGAACAAGATTGAACACGAAGAAGAACGATCCCCATAGCAATCAAAAAAGATGGGATATTAAAAATGTATTTTTTATTTCATCTCACAAAATATATCGAGTGTCACTGTCCTTATATTTAATATGAACACAAGAATACCACAGGTTTTTATAGATAAACTTACAAGTTGTAAAAATTGTAGGAATGAATAGTGAAGGAGTAAAGGGCAGACATGGGGCCACATTTTGGATGAGGTCGTAGGCGTACGCAACTTTAGAAAAAGTGGCCTGGACAATTTGTCCAAAACATAATGTGTTGGGAGTTTTGAGTGGCCACTTTTAGTTTATGATGAAGGCAAAAGTATTAGTAGTAGTATACATATGTATGTATGTACAATATAAATAGCACAAATGATAGATCTGGAAAGCACTAGGCAAGCTATCGTCAATCTTAGTACTAGGGAAAATATATGAGCGAAAACGAAATCATGAAAAGTGTCGTCGGGGATGTAATGAAATGTGCATACGTTGTGTTTGTTTATGCATGGAATGAGATCTTGAATCTTGGCTATTTGCAATATTTGATTAAGGACTGCGTACGATGATATACATATGTTTGATTTTAGGAAATCATAATGGTTAGATGGATTTTGATATCTAATAAAAGTATGCATAGGTATATCTCTTAGAAATGAGTTTTGTTAGCGTTAATCCCAGTCGATGGGGCAGTATGAAACATTGAGCTTCAGATGTATGAATGACATGTTTTAATTAAAAGTAAACTTGAATTATTGTTAGCTTAAAGTTCATCCGATTTTACTTAAATGAGAAAGGGGTTAAAACATGTGCAAGGTCTGAATTACTTCACATTTTAAAATCTGGAAAAAAAAACTTGTTAAAGTAATCAAAAAACCATTGTTACGTCTTCCCAATTCGCATGTGTGAACTGACTTGCAATCTGCAATGTCAAATTCTGTGTAGTTTCTCATTCAACGAGCATTGAACTACGAGCCTGGAAACGTAGCATGGTACCTTTAGAAAAGGGATTTTAAATACTGGACAGCGCTCAGCCTAGAAAAAAACTACATCTGTGTACATGACCATGTTCATAATGTTCACCTGTTTGCAGATGTAGCCGTGCTGACACGTTGGTTGTTCTGCTGGACTAGGCTGACGGAACTAATAAAAATGACATGCATTTTACGTAGTCCTTGACAAATGCAAAAAGTTAAGATATTTTATAAGATTGTTATTATACCTGTCAAACCTTCTGTTCAGGCAAGTTTTGATGCATATCTGTTTTGCGTAACATAGTTAAACGTGAGACAACATTCTCGTTTTTGGCTATGCAAGGTGTGTAAATCTTTTTTTCAAGAACTGCTATGTACTCATGCACTACTATGAGGACTATATTCCTGCAGCTTTAGGTAAGCGTATTGAATGACGTGAATAAAATATCCAGTAAAACAAACAAACTATTCTACCTACCGTTATTTCAACACTACGAAACAAAATCTTACAAAAATTTCTACATCTACAATAAATTTTCTTAAAACTACCTAAAACTTAAAACCCACCCCGCAAAAACTACATAGCAAACTTCAATACCAATTTATTAATAAAACAGTCCCGCAGTTCTACATTATAGCGCTATATCTATTTTTTCTGGCCTTTTCAATCTCATCTTTGTCTGGTTCAAGTGCACCTCTTCTAAACACGCTTCTCTTTACCGCTCGCAATTTATGATATGATCTGACTCAACTGACTTTGTTTTGTAGTAGCAGTTAATAAATGCCATAAATATTGTAAGATTTTTATGCAAAATTCCAAGTTGGCATCAGCAGCTTTCAGAAATAGTAGTTCATGCGAATTTCACAAAATATTAAAATAGACCGTAGCACAAAGTCCCTTAAAAATGACACTCTTCTGTCTGACACTTTTTTCTATTCTAAAGTCTTGCTACGCTATACGGTAATCACATTATTGAGAAGTAATAGGAACAGTAACATTGACAGAAGAATGACAATGGCAAGCAGATTGACTTGTTGTGGCGGGAATTCGAATCGGAATATTTTAAAAATTAGATACGATACAAGAAAGAAAATACGATTCTACCCTTCTGGGTACAAGCTCATGTCATCATCTTGTCAGATATTGCTAATCCGACAGCGAAAAGGAAGCAACCAGTATATAAAGATATTATCTCTCTTTGTCTTCAATTTTAGACGGAGAAACCCTCCTGACGTTATGCGCCCAGCTGAAAAATAATACAAAATATAATAATCATGAATTTTCTCGGTGACAGCCAGATGATAATAAATACGTGCAGTATGGTGGCATATATGGTGGTTTGCAGGAAAGTAGGTTGAGTTTGGCTACCAGGCTCCCAAATGAATAATGCGCATTTAATGTGCACTAAAAATGAGAACTTTTACTGTTATGATCACTATTTTGGCAGATCTTTTGCAGGAAAATGTAAAAGAAGAATAATCAAGACAATTTTTTCTAAAATAGTAAGCGACAAGATGTACGTGAATACAACACAAGAAACAGAAAATTATTAAAAAATAGAGTACATCATAGACAAGGCTGTTAAATCGTATGTAGATTGTGTGATGTGATCTATAAAAAATGGAATATCATTATGAAAAAGGGTAAATTTTCCCACACAGTACAGTTTTTTTATGTTTATCGGATGCTTAAGGATTTTACCCTCTCAAAAATGTTGTCATGCTTGTCATGTCGAACATAGGTGGTAAAACTCATAATATCCATGCATACATGGCTATATATATACTAAAAAGCCTGACAAATCTTTTTCTTTAAACTTAGAGAAAAATATTTCGTCAACTTCATTTTTGCAGTTTATGCGTAATTCAAAGCCAAAAAGCAGGTAGTAAGCTACATGTCCTTAAATTATATTTTAGGTTCGTTTGTACTACAGCTGCAATTTCAGTTTTTCAAAAACATGAAATAAATATACTACTTTATAACTTATTGGATGAATTGATAAATAGTAAACATGTATAACTGTGCGTATATGTATGTACATAATGCATACAATCTTGTTAACGTCAACGGGTTTTAAAATAAATACTTTCTTGCATGTTGAATCAGTAAAATCTTATTATGTAATTCAGAAAAAGAAATAAAAGTCTCAGAGGGCAAATAGCTGAAATTGAATACAAACAAATATTTTGGAGGCTCACGTCGTGAGTCAAGTCTTTGTTGGAAATTAAAGAGGTTTTACTTAAGTTGCATCATTATGAAATAATACAAACACATTTTTGAAATCATCATGCAGTAAAAGATGAGTATGATTTGAATAAATGAACTGTAAATGTACAGAGGATGTATTTTGGCAAAAACAAAATTTGGTTTTCTTAGTTGCATTTTTGAGTAAGTTAAGGTTATGGCTGTCACTGAAGGTAGATGAGTACAAACAATGAACTGAAAGATGATAATAGAGTGGCAGAACAAACTTGCCAGTTGCCACTATCAAATAATAAAAATATGTGATCCGTAATTGTGTTTGTTTGCCAATCACTTGAATGTGTTGCGTATTTAATCTTAAGGTATATCTACACCGCAACTCACACGGATTATCATGTCATTAATCAGCCAAAAACATGTCAACAACAAGTATGTTGATCCGTCTTTTTTGTTAATGAATTTATCAAATAATTTTAACCACGCGGCAATACAAAAGAATAAAATAAAATTTTACGTAATTAGATGTTGATATTTTTATTAAATTCCGGTAAACTTCGAAGACCTGTTACAAATGTGATTGTAGGAGACATAATCTGTCTGTCTTGCTCTAAAACAATTAAAATTTAAACAGGTTTAGCACATATTTAATATACCTAAATATTGTACATGTCTCAAAAATCTTTGAATTGGGTCAAGAATCTACGTTTTGAGTTGATAATTCCTGCTCTGATTGTTAGGTGTGAACAACTTAAATATTACTAAACAGATATATTCCGTATGAATGTATTGCGTAGACTGTGAAATTTAAAACGAACATAGGGAAACCCATGAAAGACCCCTGAATTAGTGCCAAGCTTGACCTTAGAAGTAAGTCTGATTAGCATTAGTTATCTAAAGTACTTGATGATCCTTTAAAGAATCGTCCATTGTTTTAGAACACAAAAATGTAGTGTATAAACGAAATAAATGGAACTTGGTTATATTTTGTTAATCCGGTTTATTTATATAAATTTCATGAATGGTTGATGATCATGTTTTATTTTATTTGCTATACCTATTTGGAATAACCAGAATTTTCCTTCTTTTACAATCTTGTGTCTTGCTACTTTTATTTTAAAGGACAGGTAACATGATGCTCCATTTTTTGGGAGAGGTTAGTTATGTAAGCGGCTTCTTGCAATGATGCTCTGAGAATGTGTTTAATTTATCTTACAAACATATCTGTAAACAGAAAAGAATAACATCAATCACAACTGCAATGAACTTCCTTAGTTTTTATTAAGAAGGTACCTTCACGTGCAGTATGCATTACACAATTTTATTGCACGATTATTGCGTCATCATCATCAACAACTTGGTGAAAAGTTGTCTTCTATGTTTTCACATTTCTTTTTTGAAATACACTTTTGTATTGAAGCATACGGTACTGTTGCAAAGCAAAAAATCTGAATTTCTTTGACCTTGCCAATCTTGCCATCATCAAGTGGCCTATCACATGAAATATAATCATGTAGCAAAGACATTGATCTAATTAGTAATTACTCTTGCATGCGTTGCATCTTTTCATCATTCATCAGCCTAAACTTGAATAATATATGAAGTGGCTAAAAACTAAAGGATTAGCTTTGTAAATTTTCTTTGTCAAATCAGCAGACACCCGTTACTCGGGGGAGCCACTGTTAAGGATGTCGTCTATCTAGAACGTAGCGGTTAATGACCAGAATTTTAGTTTACATGTTACTTAATACGTGACCGTTATATTCTTGTCATAGTTGTGCATAAATTGTGCATTTTGTGCAATACACTCACTAAGTGGAACTACCACCACCTATTATTAGAGTCGACGGAAGTGTTTATATTTTCGAAATGGAACTGCATCGTTGTTGCATCCGCCCCTTTTTACCCTGCTATTTCCCTCAGTTAAATATTCCACATAAAAGAGTTATAAGGTTCAAAATAATGCCAAAAAATTCTTAGACCAAACCATTAAATAACTTGTACCATTACCAGGCAGGTTATTAGTCCCTTTTTTAACTACTTTAAGGCGTGAAAGAAGTCTCGACGTACATCCATACATACTTCCTTGCTGTCATAAACTGATCTAATGGCATAACAGCTCATAAACTGTTCGCGAGCTAAAATAAAATCGCAACTACTGCAGCCACCACAATCCCACGATTTGAAAAATGGGCTGATGTTAAATTCGTTGCAAATGTTAATAAATACCATTGTTGCTTATTATTTATTACTTATTATGTATTAGCCGAACATACGCATGTTTACAAGACAAAAGGTAAGTAAATAGGTAAAGAACGATACGGTGTTCAGAAGAAGAAAAAGTTCCGTTAGATTGATTTGATTTTGTTCTACGCATAAATATCAATGAATGGCTTGTTTGAAGTAGTCAGATTTGAATGCGCTTGGTCAGTTGCAAAAATCGCCTGCATGAGTATACTTTGCAGATTCGATTTTGTGCTTCTGTTCTGTGCAAAGCAAGCCATCTCCATAGTTATTTGCTGTTGTCATGTTTTACCTTTTTTATAATTACGGTATGAAATTACAACGCCGGCGGATATTAGGGCTAGTTGAAGATTCAAGAAAAAATGGTGAGTGTACATTATAATCAGGAACATCATGACTAATTGTATAATCAGCAAATAAGCTCGCTAGTCCTTAATCGAACATTGAACATCTTTTTACAAATAACGTTTATCTTCTGTTTTGAATAGCTTGCGATGTTTGTGCTTCTGTGTTTAAACATGCATGTTTTTGTTACATATTTACGATGCTTTCATTTTATTATTTTAGTATGCTCGTGAAAACAGAGAAAAGACCGTGATTATATAGCTATGTACGTGTTTTTTTCTCTGTATTATTTACAATTTGCAATTAAATGGTCTTTCCTTGCCCAATGTGTCAGTGTGTCATTTTCCTGAAGGTTTACATTTTCGTACAATTGTAAATAATAAAACCGACAGCCATTGAATCGAAGAATGGATCAAAAACTGACACGTACAGATTGTGAATAACTTGAAGTACATCTTTTTCTTTTAAGTCAATATCAAAGCAGAAATCAATCGGCGCTCGATAGAAAAAATCTTGATTTTCTTCGATGATCATGTCCTCATTTCGAACCTGATTTTATTCTTTAATTTAATTCGTAAAAATCTGTTTAGCATGTATACACACTCGTCGTTCCGTTGCGTAATAATATTATTACTACTCATTCAATAAAATATTCATGGCTAAATCTTATTACTTTTCCTTGCATTGATATATGTGCATGTTTATTTGAATGTCAAAAGTGGAGCACAATGTCTATTCTCGTAGTTGATATCATAAAATATTTAAGTAGTTAGATGAAGTTCGTAGTCGGTCTCAGTTACACTAACAAGTTTACCATTTTGGTCAATCCTCACTATTCAATGCTTGTATTCAACATTTGTATTTACTTCTACATCTTCGTTTTCTAAAAGAGGACCTCTTAAACAATCAAGTAAACCTTGCGTGTGAAATATTAAAAAGGCTGACTGGAGAGAAACTGCTAGTAGTACAACTATCTAGATTAGATGCAAATAATAATATGAATAGAATAACAGCTTACATATACTATAGATAGCAATACCCCAAAAATCAAGAGTTCGGCACTCCGCATATTTTCTTTCACTTTGTACCGTTGTACCTCTGGTATATACATAGTGTATTGTGTAGAACAGGCACAAGCAGTAGTGTACCATACTCATGTAAAATACCAAGCTAATGTTAATATTTATTTACGAACTTTCGCACGTTACAGTCTAATTATTATTGTGTTTCTCGCTACAGCAAGAACAATTTTTTCAATCAGCCAATATGAAATATGCACCCTGTGTGTATTGGCTTTTGCTCTGTCTTAAAATCTTTTGGCTTTCATTGAGTCTTCATTCACTTGTTTATGGATATTGGAAAATAACTTACAGTTAACGAGCTCACAAAGAGTATGCCAAGGTCACATCCTCCCACTCTGTTCAATACCTGGCTGAGTATAAGAAAAGAAGAACTGAAAGATGCCTAAAAATGTAACATGTCAAAATTATCGACAGCCTTCATACTTTCGTCCTTTTCACACCGTTTCTGAATATTCGTACATTTATACATGCTTTCAGATTTTATAGTTTTGTAAAGGATATTTAATTTAGCCGAATACAAAATTGGAGGAAAGGAAAGTTTATAACAGGCTATTATTATCCCTTATCATCAAATGTCACAACTGAATGTCTTTTCTACAACAATTTTTGTAAAAATTACGAAGTCGGCCTCGGCCTCATGAGTCGGTATTTCAATGATGAATATTATGCATGTGAACGGTAACGGTATGATGCAAGTTGTTGGCCGGTAATCTAACAAAAAATCATACAGGATGACAAAATACAGTCAAGTAACAAGAGTTTAAAAAATTATAATTAATGTTTTCTTAAAAACATACACTATAATTAATAGCTTCAAAGATGTTTATAATATATACATGTTACATGTATACATGCATATGTTCAGGAGGCTTAACCAATATAAGTCATAAGTGTTTAATTCTCTTTGCACTAAATCAATCAAAGAAATCTCATAAGAATGCAAACAACTCGTTAAACTTGTACAACTTTTAATCGAAAGAATACTTATATAACTTTGTAATTCTATGAATGTATTATTTTGAATAATAATGAGAAGAACTCTAAATACACATATATAAAAATCACATTATATGTTGCTAATTCTATTTTATGTACATAATATTGTAATAAGGTAGATTTTTATGTTTGTAAAAACATGCATTATGCATTTAACAGTATTCTTACAGGTTTACCTGCTTATGTATATCTTTTACAGGATTTAAATCAATCAAATCAAAAGTAACACGATACGGAGTGGAGAGAGAAACAGAAGATGAGAGTATAAAAATAAGACGGGACAATAATAGTTTCTATGCGTGTAGGCCTTCACAAAAAGCTAGGAAATTTAAGCTGATCATTTTTCTAACAACAAACGGGTTCGAGGATTCATCTGTCAGTTATAAGTTCATTGATAAGTAAATGAAATTGTACATGATAAAATCAAATCAATCCGTAGCTGTTTACATGATGTGCAATAATATTTTACAATGTATGCATTACTTTAGCTAAGAATGTTTTAATTCTTCATCTAATCACACAAAGAATCATGGATTATTAAGGGTTGTCTGAGGTTTAAATTGTGGTAAGTTTATCTATTATGTGCATCATGTTGATTGTTTGAATGTAGCACTCCAACCAAACAACAATTTTGAACATTATTAACTGTAAACTGAATGCATCCAGCATCAAGAATTAATTACTGTACTGAAGACTGTAACCGGCACCGATATCATGCAAGGTTTGGAGAAAATATGGAAACTGAAGTTGTCCCTGTGTCCATTCCTTGTAACGCATCACAAGGTAAAATTTAAAAGCATTAATTTATACTAGTTTATTTCACTATTTCATATTTACTAGTTAACAACGGTACCATTGTGCCAGATTTTTTTGTAATGAGAACATAGGGGAAAAACACGGTAAAGAAACTTGAGATGAGAATACTGATGATAATGACGATTCATACAAAACATCATCATTGTTATCCGTATTCCGTGGCAGTACAGTAAGCTACATATTCCGTAAGTCCGTAACGTTAACCGCTTCTGCTATTTATATACCAACCACACCTGGTAAACAAGGTAGTATCGTATATTATGTCGCTTAAATGAGATGAAGTTTCCAAATCTGGCAACCACTATGGAAATAAGTACAGAAGTAGCTTTCTCGTGAAAAGCACTACAACTGTGATAACTTCTCTAGCTCCCACCGTCACAGCCTTGTTTTTTTGTGGCTGGTTTTGGGTTATGTATTTCAGTTTTTTAGTAAATAAGTTATTTTTATTGGTATTCAACATAAATTCATGTATATATATGTATTAATGCCTATCAAAAGCTTTTTATATATTTTTTCATCAAAATAATGCGTATAACGCAGCCAACATAGGTATTGTTGTCCTTTCCATCTACTATTCCCAAATATTATAGCCGAATTCCCCTGACAGTTCGTTTTTCATTAAAATTGAACGGAATTTTTCAATCTACACACTTTTTTTTTACAAAACAACCTCCTATAAAGAAAGTCAAACACAATTAATAGGTAGTAAATTGGAAACTCGGGAATTACAATGGATATTACTCTGACGATTATGACTTTAGTACAACTGCAAGTGTGACGACTCCAAGCTTTACTTCAACTTGTCCTACACTATTCTGTTTTGTCTAGATTGATGAAAGTGGGGAAAAATAGAGAATCATTTTGTTATCGATACTGATACAAAAACTTGGAACAAAATAAACATTCAAGTTACATGGCGATGCAAACCTAATGTATTTTTCTGCGTGTATGTATTATTCATTTTAAAAGCCTTACTCATTGTGCACGCTTAAATTCAATTTGCAAAAAAAACAATGACAAAAAACTAAAATTACTTGTTTTTTCCTAGCAGTTTATCTTCTTTAATTGAACCTATTCATTTAAACAGGCTTAATACGTTTCTTAAGACAGAAGTACAAAGCAAAAACAATTGGTTAGTATAATTTCACTTTCCCGTTTGTTTTACTCCTCTTCTCCGCCTCCTCCTCCTGCTTTTACTTATGTCAAGTGGAAAAAATTCAAACTTTCATTTGTCATTCATATTGGAATGAAAATTCGTTGCATCACGTACCAGTAAATTGTAAACACAGTTGTACTTAAGATTGAACACAAGCACACAACAGTTCTTCTCTCCCTTTATCTTTTTTGTATTGATTTTGTTTTCAGTGTATTTATTTTTCTCAAAAAAGATTAAAACCAAAAAAACGATTATGACGTAAGAAAGACAGCTTTTGTAGGAAAGTAAAAATATTGAAATTCGTTTTCCAAACAATACTTTTCTGCAGTATACAAGAGCTAGTGAATAATAATGAGGCTTTGGTTTTTAAGAGCACTTCTCGAATCACAACCGTCAACAATGGTTTTCATTCTGAGAGGGATGAAAATGGTATGTGTTCAAAGAAGCGTGTATTTTTACACGGTTCGCCAAAGCTAGAAATGGAAAAAAACCTCTTGGATGGACTTGGAAATTAATTCAGTTGAGCAGCAAAATGGTCGAGTTAAAATATATACGTTCAGGCAATCTTTTACGCCTGGCCACTATACAGGAGGCATATTTATTGTGAATGTTCCAAGTACTTCGTGTTTTGGTAATATCACTTTGCCCCAACACGTAAAACTAACGTAAAATATGTGTGTAGATTTGTTACAAGAATATTTTGTAAAAAAAACAAAATAGCCCCTACAGGAATCTAATGCTGCTCATGTAGCTCAGTATTTATATTTGCCATAAAGCGGGTGTCCTGCGGCGATTGTAACAGTTTTTTATACTACAAACGGTCGTAACTCAATCGTTAGGAGAACAGCTCAAATATCAACAATGGGCTATTTATTACACAAGTGGTTACTGCGTAGCATTCCAGTAAAAATATTCCAAGTCATTAAACATACTTATGTAATAGTGATATTACATGATTGTATGGTTTTTAATTGCAAATAGAGTTAATAGTATATTTTTTAAAGAATTTACCTCACTGCTTAAAAATCTCAGCAGTTTCTTCCGAAGCACTTTTTTGAGAAAAAAGGAAACTGTCTGCAAAATGCTACTTTCTATGATTCCTTTGTTTCTTTTTTCAGCAAAGTTCTAGCACCTTTTGGTATCTCCGGAGTAATACTTTTAATACAAAAAAGAAAGTCAGTGTTTCCATCCTATGGCACATATATTTTTTCTATTTACTTATTTATTATCCATGTAAAAACACCCACTTGTGATTTCTGTTTCTCTATGAAACTATTCTACCCTTTTTCACTGTTTACAAATTTTTCTTTGTTTTTCCTGTTTATGTATTTGCAAAGTAACAGCCAACCTACCCATTATTTACCTCTTCTTTCATTCTTTTTTATCAACAACGCCTAAAAACGCAGCTTTGCAGAAAACGAAAAGAGCAAAATACATGGTTATTTGTAGAAACGACTCATTTTTTCCAGTTTTTTCGTACAAAAGTACAAGTGGAATACAGATAAAAATAAAGTTACAAGAAGGCAAGCAAAACGAAGAAGAGGCAGATGAGGAGGAGGACAAGAGAGGAATCGACGGCGGAACCTAAAAGTTAAGAAGGAAAGCATACAGCGAAAAAGGAGAAAAAAATGAGAGAGCCACAGACCGAAAAAAGAAAGAAAGAGGGGAAAAGAGTGACGTATCTTACCTACTTACATTGCCATTCTCTCCCTCGCATACTAACTCTTACATCATCATGATGAGAGTGACTCTAGGAAAAAAACTGTGGTGGGTTTGTTGGTTGTAGTATCGTTTGCCAAATTGTACCTTTTCTCAGCTCTGCTACAAAGTCCAGCAATATGGCATAACAAGTAGAAAGACATTTAGAGATGCTTTACTCATAAGTTAGAAAATTCTTACAGATTGTTATGGAGCATTGCATTTTTATACTTTGTTGTTTAAAAGGTCTTAAGAAAAAATAACTTTAAGGTACAGCATCTCCATCTAAGCCTAATAATAACTACAGTATAGTTTTTATTGTGTAGTTACTGTGTATAATTTTTATATTGTTACAAGTTTATTGAGAAAGTAAGGTAGTAGCGGTTGGGATTACTCTTGCTAACAACTTAGTGAGTGAAAGTAAAAAAAAAGAATTTAAAATATAGACTAGATATAATCTGTGCAGTACAAAATAGTACAAAGTGTTGATGTACAAGAGGAGGTGAGTTGAGGAACAAGGGAGAGACTATAATAATCAGTTTGGATGCTAGCAGAGACTACAAGGCTAGCTTGAGAAAAAAGTAAATCTAAAATGCAAAGGTATCCATTCTTACCATCAAATCTAACTTGCTAGTTGGCTACTGATACATGTACCACATACTTTTTTTGCTCACTTAATATTAGTATAAGCATGTGAATACTTTTGGATGTAACGTTATCTTACTATTCTTCTAACGATGTGTGTGTATTTCCTTCGCAAGGGGTTTCTGGACTACAAAAGCCAAAATCTACTAGTGAACTGATACTACTACCTCCACCACCGCTTTCTACATTTTTTTTTCGCGAGTGAAAGACAGAAAATAGGCAGGGTGCTTAGAATCGTCGTTGTTGGAACATTGCAAAGTTTAGTGCGATGTAATGTAAGTATATGGGGCGGTGAAAGTAAGGAAAATTGTAGCTGAATTGTGACATTCCTCTGGAGTGCGTACCTACCACTAACAGAACCGCTCACATCTTGCTCTTCCATCAGTCACTGCATCACCACCAACACACCACCGCAGTTGTCCTCGCAGCAGTTTTTTTTACTCATTCAGTAAAAAAGGAGAGATAGACACAGACAAAAAAGTGAAGCTATAACAAGAGAAAAAATATTCATGTAAAATTTGTACTTTTTTTATTTGTGCACGTCACACACACGTCTTGCAGCATTATAAAGTTATCCCTTCCCTTTATAAACATGTCTTGATAATAAAGACAAGAGACAATTATGGGGTGGAATGAGTTTCCCTTGTTTTCTTGTATCCTAACAATACATGTCTTTTATACATGAAGTAGTGTGAAGATAACAAAAATAAAGTAATATTTGCCAAAGAAGAGATAGAGAGAAAGCGAGAGAGAAGGAATAATAATGAGACTTCTTTGGGTGATATTCGATCATCGTCTGGAAAAAAGAAATAACGTATTAGTGTGGTTAGGCTTGAGTGACTGGTTCGGAACACAACAGGTCCAATAATGCAACAAACACAGAGAACACTAGCACCATTACCACCACTTTTTCTCTTTCATACCACTTGATTGGTTGGTATGAAAGACAAAGGAAATAGTGGTGAAAACACAGTGGGTAGCAGTATCAATCATAGGAATAGTGCATTAAGTATTAGCAGCATTCCTTCGAGTGTTACCTCTTCTCCTCAGAGAATCCACACTGGTGACTCATATTCTATCAACCATGGTGGTCATACAAATGATACAAATAAGACAAACACAGGCCTAGCTATGAGCAACCGTAGCAGCGGTGGTGGAGGAGGAGGTGGCGGTAGTGCTGTCAATAGTTTTCATGAAAGACTGGTGGGAAGTATTGAAAGTGCTATTGGTAGCAGCAACATACGAAGGAACAGTATTAGTTCAGCCAACTATAGTCGTAATACTAATACTACTAATACGGGCGGAGGTGGTGATAATGTCGATCACTGTAGATTTCCACCTGCCGCACTGGAAAACAAAGCTCAAGGAGTGAGAGCAAATGCGATATATGGAAACACCTCAACAAGAACCACTTACAACAGCATTAGAAGTGGCAGCAGCTCAGTTGGACATTCCCCCAAAAAGAGTGTCAGGATGACAACAGCGTCATTGACCAACAGTTCCAATCAGTCGGTTCGGCAACAACCACCACCACCTCCACCGCCGCCATCATCATCACCATTGCACACGCAACACCAACACCATCAGCAGCAACAGCCCCACCAGCTCCAGTCCGCTTTGTACCAGCAGGAGGAGCAGCAGCCGAATATAAAGCCTGCAACAAGTAATCACAGCTCGATTAGTTCTTTGCTTAGTGCACTGAGTGGTGCAGCTGGCTCCAGCTTTGCCTCATCTGGTTTGAGTAGAACTTTCACTTCAGGTGGTGGATTTCCAGCCGCGTCGTTCAGTTTCATCAGTAGTTCTCTTTCCTCTGCCTCATCGTCATTATCAAACTCCTGCAACGCAGCAGCGTCTAATTCTTCAACGTCAACTTTAAAAGACTCTGCAGAAACTGGAAGAAACAGAGCATCTTCCCTTTCTTTCTCATATTCCAAAAAGCAGACAGGTGAAGGTTCTCCGTCGAGAAACCATAAAGACGCCGGTAAAGTCAGTGGCAACCACATCAAATTAAACAGCAAAGTGGAGAAGGTACTGAATTCCATTCCTGGATTGACCCTGGGTCAAGTTCAAGGCGCAGGTGTACCGCCGGCGTCATCTCCATCTCCTACGACATCGTCGTCGTCGACATGGGGTCAAGTGAACACAGCCGCGGGATGCACACCATCTGCCAAACCAACAACCCCCACAGCACAAACAGCGTCCCCAGCAGCTGTACCGACAACAGCAGCACCGACGACGACGACGATGACAGGATTAGCAGCAGTGTCCCACTGCAATTCAATTAACTCATCGAAAACCACAACAGCAGTGGTCGGTGGTCCATCTGTCCCCCATGTTCAAATACAAGCGGCGCCTTCAGTGGAATCAAATGGGCAAGAACACTGCCCTCCTAAGCCACTCGCCGTAACCCATGAACCTAATCAACAGAGAAAGCATTCCGCCACTTTCTCCGCATTCAAGCTTTCAGAGAATGCACCGAAGAGACCCCTCAAGTTAAGAAATCACTCGGTACACACTCTTGAGCTATACGACACACTTCATTTCAAATCTTCGGCAACGCCACAGGTAATAAAAACTTCAATTTTACTTTATCCTCGCATCTCACTAACAAAAAACAAAGGCTGGTTAGCTGGCCTTAATTTGAGAAAGAAAAAACCCACCCGTTTCACATTCTCTTACGAAGGCAGGCAAGGATACAAATTACCTGACTGTCTATATAGCTCTTACGTAATTTGCTGGCTCACCTTACCTGTTACGCTTCTAGAATTAATCTTATTTTCTCATATTTTAGTAACACACTGAATTACTTCAACAGTGATCCTTCATTGCTCCTATTGTGCATATTGTATGTATGCTATATAACTTCAACACTCTACGCAAATTACACATATCAAAAACTTAATAATTGAAGGATGACGCAACGTATAGATGGTTTCTTCCACATTGCACGTGTATCACTGATAAATATAACGCATAATTTTTCTCGTATATTTTTAGATAGTGAAAGAACCCTTCTAAATATACCCGAAAAATATGATGTGCATGCATGTGAGTGCATCACGTATACTTCTTACTCCTTGTTTCCTCTTCCTCTTTCTCAAGTGTCATTATGAAGATTTGACACGTCTGTCCTACTTAACAGCTTTCTTCTCTCTTTTTTTAAAAACTTGTTTTCTCCACTAAAAGGCGAAAGCCATAGCTGTCTCAAGTTTTTAATACGCTGTCATGACCTTAAATCACCTTGAAGGCTTCATAAAAATAAGAGAGAATGGCATAAAAAACTCTGAGCAAAATTGCCTTGGATCATCATCACCGTCATCAAGTAAGCCTAATATGTGGAAGGTTAAATTTATAAAATATGTTGTCAGATCTTTCCGGCTAATGTAATGCCATAATCTTTTCCATTTCCTCGTCTAGTTTTCTCTCGTGTTTTATTTGAGGTCACGGTTGCTCACTGGACAAAATCGCCATCCTCAATCTTTCTTTTTGTAACCGCAAAATAGTTTAGCTGTTTGCTTCATTGATCACCAATGAAAGAGTATACACCTACTTTAGAGACGTTACTTTATAACATCACAACAAACAACACACTTTTCTCTTTTTCCACACAACAAAAGCCAGTCATGTCCAAAAAACTTGTCTTCCTTTTTGTCACTTCTGTTTGTCTACTTAAACTTATTTGCCATCTATAATATGTATAAACTCAATTGAAAGTAATGAAGGGTACAAAAGAGAGATGTCCAGCGAAAGAAGAAAAAAGTTTCTTAAAAAAGAAACAGACAAATACAAAGTCATACTGAATCCCATCAGCCTGATCATTATGATCAGGCACGATGTCATCACAAAAAAATGCACACATTAAAAATAGCTCACCACAACTGCAACCCCACACATCAGACAAAACGTGTTTTAAAACAGACGTGTAGAGAAAGTAAAACATGTAATAGACTCAATAAAACTATGAAGCACAGCAACAAGAAAATTAAATAGGACAAATAGGAAAGTAATGCGTTTGTAAACGACATTGGAAAGTTTCTTTGCTTTTATTATGTTCAGATGTCCAACTTTTTCATTATGTTTTGTTACAACTTGTCCTTTATCTGAAGAAATACTACATTAGTCTGCTTAAAAGGTTTACAAACAGCAAAGATACATATCTACATCAGTGAATGGTATGGGGTTGGATGTTGGATGATACATGTACATATGAATTTTGAAGAAATCTTATATGTTGTTGTACGTAGTTTTTTGGAGGAAGAGCCAACATTGTATTTTTTATACATTTCACGATTTTTTTATTGTATACATGGATAGATGTTGATAGTGATAGCATAAACATCACAGCACTAACAGGAAAACATTCACAGTGTTGTTGTCAACTGCTTGCGTAACGTTATGCGTTTCCCCCTTTAGGGTACTTTTTATTTTAAGATTTTTTAGCCTTCATCAGAAGATATTTTAGTTTTGGAATATAATAAAAATTTGGAATATAATTTCGTTTCATGTATATTTGTAAAACAAGAGTAAAACATTTTATTCATTGGGATTAGCGCATTTAATGTGATTTTTTATTCATTCACAAAGTCAGTGAGCAGCAGTCAACTCTTGAGTGAAAGGCGTGATACATCATGAAACATTTTTTTGGTTGGTTGTGTTGACTGTTTTCCTTTGATGCTCTATTTGAGTGGTGTACTACGAAAGTTATTTTGCCGTTTTGTTCCTGGTATTGCCCTTGGCTCCATTTCCACAATACACAGACGATATACTGCCTTGAATAGTGTTAAAAAATTGGGATAAAGCTTACAGGTTGAACCACATAAGAATTAATAGCTTATTTCTCACGTGAGAAATTTGTAAAAACGAGTATTTGCTCACCTGGGACATTTTGTTGTTGTTTTATTTCGAGACATTCGGAAAATTGATAGATAAACACCAATCGCTTGTTCAACTTTATCTAGAATACGAAACAAAAAAAATCCCATGTTTATTCAACTACATAACTTATCTAATCGTGAGTGTGTATTTTCTCGCCTTTTTTCTTCTCTCTTCAATTCTATGCATCATGATTGTTACTTCGTGCAGTTGCATGCACACGTACGGAAGTAAAAAGATTTCCTTCGCAAGAGAGACAAGGCAGAAGAGAAGATAAATGTAGTAAACACGTTTCTTATTTCTTCATTTGAACTACTACCGTAAACGCATTTCTTAAGCATAACCAACTTGACACTTGTAACTGCATGACTGAGTTTTTTGGATTTCAAGGATTAGCATGATCTACCTCATTTAATACAATATACGGTTCACTATCATTTTTGATACTATGATACACGTGGCTAGCAAAGTGTGTAGGTGCGTTTTATGGTACGCAGGGTGCAGGATTAACATAAGGCCAAAAAACGATGTTGTCAGAGAAAGTTACTATAACAAAACAAAAACGTTCTTTACCGACTAACTAAATCGCTATATTACAACGGAAAATTTATTACAAGTGTAGTTTCAAGTTGCCCCAACACCACATTGCTCATTTTGTTTTTAGAGATTATCGTTTGCTTACACAGCGTCCGCCGTTATATCTTATTTACTTTAATAAAACCGAGACTGAGAAATGCAGTTCAGCTTGGCTACTAGTTCTTGAACTTATGTAGGTTTCATTCATAAAAGATCACTGTGTAGTAAATATAGAACACATGAAGGAAACATTAGAGTGATGAAGAAAGCAAGTTTTTTGGTGGACCACCCATGCACATGTACTTGTGTTGTAGCAAATACCCTTTTATGCACAATGTCATAAAAAACACCCGATGTCCGTGATTTTTCTTTAGAAAAGTGCTAACATTGACCTGGCCCCCTCTATTTGTTTGTTATTTTTACCATGCAGTTTATCTTCATCAGCTGAATTTAGCCCGAGAAAACTGTTGAGAGTTACAAAATTGCTTGTTTTTTTTCGTATTCGTATGCATTTTTGGCGTTGGTTCATCCGGAAGGATTGCTAGCGGTGTATAACATAACACTACGAACGTAGATATTATCTCATTACTAGAAAAGCAAGGTACTAGCTGGCACACACTAAAAACAAAAAGATGGTAAAAGTTCTTTTGTTTCCTTCGTGTGTTCTTAGAAAAAGGACGAACCCTCTTGTTTTTGTCAACACAGTGCTCTTACTCCTTTTTTCTGTCAAATCACCAGAAAATATTTTATTTGTTCACTTATTACCAGATCAGGGAAAAACTACATATATACTATTTCTAAAGCAACCCGACCTAGAGAGAGAGAGACGAGGACGGGACACAAATAGGTTCATAATCATCATTATCATCAACATCCAAACAACGTGCTTTACACTGCGAAACAACAAGGGAAACATCAAAATAAGTTGTTCAAACTTGCCCAGAGAAATTGCTTTGGGCAAAAAAAAGAGTTTAAATTAAGTTTACATTGGATGGTCGACCACTTCCTCTTTTTTTCGGTGTTCGTATGTAGGTTTAACATGCTTACTAATGTATCACCGGAGTCAGACAGTCAGAGAGATGTCATGGTGGGAGGAGATAATTATAATTCGGTGCACACGACTGGGTCGAAGCATGACTAGTTCAACATTCGACAAGGACAAGTGTATTTTCTCCATGTGGAGTTTTGCGGTTACAGTTTCATGAAACGTATAAATTTTGGAGGTGCAATTTCTTCTAATTCATGCATTTAAAAACAACCAATGCTGTACTTTGTATGTGGGGTTTGCTTACTGATTTTTTGAGTGCGTCGTCTACTTTTTTTTCTTCATACTTACATTGCACTCATACTACGTCACAAATACTTTGAACTTAGAAACTGTCGCAGACGAAATATTAATTTTTCAAGTAGAAAAAGGCATTTTTGTGCCTGGATGCTTACATAACAGTTCCTGGAACGTACTGATGAGAAGGCAGGCATAAGGCACATTTTTAACGACTACGCAATAAAACTAACGAGAGTTATATTACGTTGTGTTTTACTCTACAGTTATATTGCGTGTGTAGTACACTCACAAAATTTCCGGCAAATTCCATAAACAACACTTGCAAAATGCAAGGCGGGAAAGATGTTTTATTATTTCTTGAGAAGAAACATTTTCAACTTGAGCTGAGCATAAGTGTTGGAATTCAGAAATCCTCTTTAAACAACCCAACCAAAACCACAGAGAAAGTGAAGTGGACATGGACATGGAAGTAAAAACGAAGTTTGTTGCATGTCGCAATAAATGTACTCAACTTGCAGATACACACATTACAAAAAAATATTGCAGAAGACTTGGCATTTTTACAGTATGAGCGCCTTAAGAAACCGGAATCCGGTTAAACATTGTTCTTTCCGTGATCTGCGTATGTACACCTATAAATGTGTGTGGTACTTTGTTGGTTTGGGGTACACCGATAATTTCATATTTCGCATTTTGACACTAAGGTGTGTAGTTTAGTGTATGTAAGCTTACATTTTGGTCATAGACTAGACGTAATACTACGAAAATATACACATGCTTTTGTACGTTTATCGCTACTAAAATTACTGGAGAGACCGCCTATTATTTTCTAAAGAAAGGCAAAAAGTTGACAGGGAAAATTCACGCATTGCTTGGATTTGTATGACAGTTTTTTTATTTCGTGGTGTGTTTCTCTCAATAAGTCATATGAAAGATTTAGAGAGTAGACGAGTTCATTTCATAGTGAATGAGTATAAAGTTGTTGGTGTGACCTAACACGAAAATACCCATGAAATGTTTTCCCACAATAAACGAGAGTACAACGTCGAACTGAAAAAGTAGGCGATGACAACAACAGCCAAAAAAGCAGTAGTAACAGTAAACAATCTTTTTTTCCATGCAACTCTGTAGAGACTTTCATCCTGCTTCTGTTACAGTTTGTATACGTACCAGCAACAAGCTTATGGGCTTTTATATTATGTTTCTTTTTATGCAAGGGTGCAATTTTATACTCTTGTGATGATAAGCAAGCATAAGCATGAAGGAAAAAATTGAAAGCAAGGAAACTCATCCGAGCAGAACAACCCCTCCTATTCTGCTGGTAATGCTTGGATTTTCCTGTATATTCAGTTTACACGGTTTGCGATCTTGCTTTATTCACTTTCTTCTGTCTCTTTGCTTGTATGTTGTAATATCTACACGTATCCGTATATTCTTCTTTCTTTTTACGCCAAACTCACAAGCCTTGCTCATCATAACACTTGACTACCTCACACTCGTCAACGTCAGAAAAGCCACCAACTTTACCTGAGAAATGTTTTGAATAAGGAGTTAAAATATACATATCAAATTTTGTCTTGTCTGTTTCTCACTTTTTGGAGACAACAACAAGCAACAAAACAACATCATTTCTTGTACTGCAGAATTGTTTACTAGAAACCAAATCATTTTCTGATAGTCATGCATCTTGAATTGCCAATGTTGTTCATGAGAAGCTATAAAGAAGACGATTTGTGCTTTTATTTGAATGAGTTTAGAAGATTTGTATACTAGTGAACCCAAGGAAACGCGTTTTTCCAGTGGATATCTTCGGTTCGTTTGCAACACTTTGGATTTTTTGTTGTTTGACTATGAGTTTTCCATTTGCTTTGTACATCTTTGAATACTGAATTAGGGCCTGAAATAATCTTTCGAAAATGTTGATTACAAAATCAAAATAAACTGAAAACGTTGCTGTTGCTGTGCTGTTAGTCAAAAGAAAAGTGGAAAAATGCAAATGTTTTACGAAAACAGTCATTTAAAAGGCACATATCATCGGTCAACCTTTTTAATAAACAAAAGTTTAACACTCTGCAATCTTTTAGTTCAGTTGACAAAAAGTTTCAGAACGAAATAGAAAACCTGACGTCTAAACAGAATGCAACAAAACAAAAAGCAAACTAAGGTTTTATAGATAATAGATGCACGTCTCCAAAATAGCTTCTCCTTTATGCAAAAAGGGTGCATGCACTGATAAAGTATCTATCACTCAATCAGTCAATGACAGTGCACCAGTTTCGTTTAACTGATGGAATCGATTTCACACACATTCCGAAAATGAAGAACTTTATGTATGTCAACGCGTAAGTATCAGCCCCTTGAACAGTAATATTATTCATACACGCACCACCAGATACGGCACACAAACTATGTAGACTTATAAAGTGCGGAAATATATCATATTCCCCTTGAGACGGGAAAACACTTGAATAAAATCTGTAATTACTACTGTGGTAGTCTCTGGTGGGCTACTTCTTAGTCGATCCATTTTCATAATTGCCTCCCAACATATTCCTATACAAAAAATTCCGATGAAAGTTTTTTTCCTAAGTGCATACAATATGCATGGATACATTTATATTATATAGTTTAATATCCTCGATTGCTGTCATTATCATGTAGGATAAAAACAGAAACATCTTTTTTTGCAAATACTGTAGCTGAAATGAAATGGTTCCGATGACTTTTTCCCTTGGTGGCCTCTCTGGTATCACTTGAGGTGAAACAAAGCTCAGTGATTGAAACAGATTCAAATAGAAAGTATGATGAATGTTATACAGTGTATCTAGTTTAAATATGAAATGCTTAATCTGTTAGGGATGGTATACCTACATAATATGCTATTTTGCACTGGCTACATTTATTACAAAGAGTTAAGTACTAGCATTACAAAGATGTTTATGCAGAACAGAATATTTAAAAACTTTTCCTGCCTTCTCATTCTTCCTGGGAGACTTTTTGAGAAATACTGTTTCCCGTAAAAAATTCATTCACTTCCATTGTCTCTTTCCTTATCTTTTGATTAAGAGGGAACGTATGCAACAAAGAGTCAAATTGAGTTCTACACATTTTTCTTCCTTTCCACCTTATTTCTTTCATTATTATACCTCTATAAAGTGTACAATATCAAGGGACGTTTTTAGACTGGTTTGTATTATGAATTTGATGAATTATTTATGAATTTAGCTACAATATTGGAGCTCCGTTTGGCATGTTTTTTCGGTTAGTTACTCCTTTTTTATCTTCCTTCACCAAATTAGCAAGACAAGAATAAAGGCTGTTTCGGTCGTATCATACCTAACCTTTAATAATCAGCAGAGTACATTTGATTATATTAGCTTTGCCAATTATACTTTCTGCTCATTTTTTATGTTGACTTCTAATTGAAAGTTTGCACAAAACTACCCACCTCACTTTAAAATCTCCAAGGAACAATGACAATTAATGACAAAGCATCCTCCATCCTTGTAGATTTAAAGCAAATTTTGAAGAAAGTGTGGGTCAAGTGCCTGCAACGTGTTTTATTAAGAAACAAAGCAATTTTTCGTGGCTCACTCGCACTATCACAGGTTTAGTTAAGATAAAGTCTATCTGCATACTCATTAAAATTGTTTGTTTAAAAATTATACACTGCGGTGGTCGACCTTGCTTTCGTTTGGTTTTATTTGCACGTGGTGGTACTCGAAACATACTGCGTGTTTCAAGAAAATGCTATGTCTACATTGTCATTGCACACACAACACGAATATATGCATCATAAATATAATAGTATCATAATTAAATTCATCATGAGTCCAATTTCTCCTTCTTCTGTTTGCATGATAGCAAGGTTTTTAAGCAAACTAAAACTCGCGTGGAAGATAATTCCTAACGCAGCAAAAACCTTCGGCAGAAGTTTTCTCTCTGCAGAAACGGAATGGGGAGAACAGAGATTATAGACGTAAATGGGACGATATGCTTGAATCCTGTCCTTGCACCATCTCTGTATTATGTAGTTAGTGTTGATGATTGTGAAACTTCCCCTTGAGTTTCCTTTCCTAAAAGCTTGCATCCGCAACGCAACAAATGCTTACAACGTCATATTTACAGCTATTTATGCTGAGGCAAGAGAGACTACTATAGTTTTCCCCAGATCACACTACACCACTACGATTGATGTTGATTATACTACGACTCCAGTCGTGTGTCGTGATATGTTTCCCCCGTTTTTGTTGGACAAAAGAAATAGATGTGAAGGACGCGAACGTAGCCAAAGAAAATTATTTTATTAGCCGCAGAAGAAGTGGAAAAACACTTTTTCTTCTAAAATTATAGTCAGTTCGGTTTCCTCTGTGAAACACTGCTATCACGATAACAATCTTTACAATGCCCAGCAATAATAATGGTTGCAGTATACACAATAATGCTACTTACACAAATAGGCAGGGTAAAACATGATGCAGAACACAAGTGGTTTTCATTTCTAGCCGTCATCGAAGCATCATCATCTTACCCTTTTGTTATATAGCATGGCATGTCATGAAAACGATGAAAGTGTGATGGAGGTGTGTGCTCTTATTTGTTGGTGAAGATTTTGATGATGTGAATAGTGAATAATATTGTTTTTGCTACTGATAATTGTACATGGTGTGTGTGAAGGTTTGCTTTTCATTGTGTTGGACATATGTATAAAGTGAGCATGGCTAGAATGATGTATGTAGGTTTGTAGGTGATCTGCATAATGATAAAAATTGTGTTTTGTTGCTAGCACTTCTGGCTGTGTTACATCATTCTTTTGTTTTCCCCTTGTGTATCACTGTCAACAATGCAAATGTGAAAACTGAAAGGAGTTCCTTGGAGATATGTCACTGTGCTGTGAGCACATGTGCTTTCTCGTGTTTATTTTTGGGTTTTCACTGTGCGTAGGCATGAAAGACATGAGATGTGCTTGCTTAATAACACATAGTCTCACACTCACAACATTTTCACTTTCTGTATAATATATGAATCGGGTAAAATTTACCATAAATATTCTATTTTGAAATAAAGCATCTCATGTTCTTCTGGTCCCATGTACCCCATTTGCGAAACAAATTATGAGCTTCATTGACGAACAACGTGTGTTCGTACAACAAAGTAGCAAGCGCAGCGCTACAACGACATGCTAGTTGTCACGCGACAAGATGCATAGTTTACTATTCAGTTTAATCATCAAAAACAGACTCATATTTCAGGAATGGATATATATTGAACAGTAAATTAAAACAGATGTAGTATTTTATAAATAATTGGCTAAACATGTTTTATACCTTTTGGCATGATGATGGTATTGTAGAAGGACCATTCTCTTGACTTAAAACCAAAATATATCAATCCATCTTGTGTTCCCATGTGTCTATATAGCCCCCAACATGCTTCATGGCAGCGCAACGTTCTCTTTCAAGAGAAATGCCGGGTATGTTCCTTTTGATGGAGTAATACACGGGAAAACATGAATTATAAAGTAGAGCTTAAGCTGAAAATACGCTACAAGCACATTTTTTCAAGTCAAAAGTAAAACGTGTGTATGCGTATGGTATGTAATGTGAGAGAAATGAGAGGAACAAGAAAAAGAAAGTGAAAGGAAATTGTGTAATTTTCCAATGTTGCTGTGTGCCACTATCGTCTTCGTTGTCAATAAGAAGATAACATGAATGACGGGGTACAAAACTAAATTACTTATCAATTACTACACCACTTCTTTGGTTTGGTATATAAGATATACTTTCTTGTACTTTCTTCCTCGTGTGAGTAAACAGCTTTATGATAAAGTTTTGTTACCCTTAAAAAATCATAGTCAACAGCAGAAGTAGCAGTTGTAAAACTACACTTAGAGTGCAGTGCAGTAGAGAGATTTCAGCTTTTCTGTATCGAGATGATAAAGCTCTAAACATAGAAGGGAAAATGTTAGCTTGGCTATCCTTCCTAGAAATCAGCTTCCTTGCAATCAATCAGTGAGTCAGTTGGGAGTTTAGCCTTCGTCAGAGTAATCTTGCATTTTACGTTGAAACAGATTTATACATTTTTTACGTTCAAATAATACTTTTTCCCCTATTTGATAAGACATATTTGTACATATATGTATATATGCTACTATGTTTAGAATTTATACTACTTGTTTGTGATGACTGACTATACTACTTGTTTTTGTATCTATTAGGTGCACTGCTGGTGTTACTATATAATCGATCATTGCTTTACTTTCAGCTTTAGGTGCATGCCTATTGTGGCGTAGTAAACCCACGCCACCTTACGATATTCTAAATACCCATAAGCTTATCACGTGATTAGCTATAAGATGTACTTGTACTAACTTTGTACCTAAAATACCTATGATTAGCTATAAGTATAATATGAACTATGAATTACTTGTCCTACTTTTGTGTACGTGCAATGCAACGTACTTGTTGATTGATGATGTGCTATGTATTCCTTATGCATTACCTTCCTTCTTCTCCA